>JAHIAM010007235.1:0-13020 GCA_021605205.1 Aegilops longissima
TAGAAACTGAATCGGGCTTAAATCTAACAATCTTGCAAGTCTACGATTAGTAACACGTGATCCTGATAGATAGATGAGAAGGCCTAGTTCTTAATCCCCGTAGAAGAGAAGAGGATGACTCAGATCAGAAGGCCATGAGGTATAAGGAGTAAAAAGAGCCTTACGTTCCCTCCCACAATCAATTCCCTAACATAACTAAAGCATTTCTAGACTCAACTTCGACCATTTTGGCTTGGTAATCCTACAGGAAGTCAGGCTCTAATACCAAAGCTGTCAGGACCCCGATTCCAGGTCACATCGATCTAGCCGGTAACACCTCATATCACTTTGCGGCCTCACGCACGGTATTCCCACGGGTGTCGCCTTACCATGGCCCGGGACCGTTTGCGCCTTTTGGCTCACGTATATGATAGTGTCGCTAGCATCCATATGATAGAGAACCCGGGCCGACATGACTAGTCGTCAACCCAAAGAGGCACTAACCCATGGGGACAGGCATACATGAATCACATCAAGCATGTCGGTCATCAACGTGTGGATCCGGGCTGTAGCACTGGGCTAACAGGACTCCGGTAACTCGGGCTGTAGCAGGCTAGGCAAGACTCCGGATGTCACCGCGTGACATTTCCCCGAAGGGACAGACACAGGAACGAGGTGAAACTCATGCCGGCCAATCAAGTGTCTAGAGCAGTAGTGCTGGGCTAGCAGGACTCCGGTGAACCGGGCTGTAGCGGACTACTATCGCTCAGGAAGCACTAGACTACATTTCCCCATATGAGAGGCTGCCAGGGATAAACAACTAGATTGTCAGACCCCACACATACCAAGCATTTCAAACATACACACAATATGCTCAATATGTGTAAATACAACATGGCATCACAACATAACTCTACGACTCAAATATTTATTCATTAGGCTCCGAGGAGCCAAGATATTACAAACATGGGTCTCATGACCCAACATTCAGAGCATACAAACAACAAGCACATGCGGAAGCTTAACATGTCTGAGTACAGACATCTACAAATGAAAAAGGCTTAGAAGCATGACTATCTACCAGATCCTGCCGAGGGCACAAGATCGTAGCTGAGGTAACAAGCTAAACGTCGAAGTCCACGCGGAACTACTATCGAGACTGATGTCTCTCTGCAAAACATAAAATAAGCAAACGTGAGTACAAATGTACTCAGCAAGACTTACATCAGAACTAACTACATATGCATCAGTTTCAACAAAGGGGGTGGTGGAGTTGACTGCAGCAAGCCAGCTTTGACTCAGTGGCTATCCTGAACTATGACTGCAAGTAACTCTTTTGAGGTGGCGCACACGAGTCCACATATTCACCATATCAATACACCACTATGGATCCGATCCCGTCTTCCTACGAGAACGCCATCCATAGCACTCACGCTTATCTTGCGCATTTTAGAGTATCCACTTTCACTTGTCTATGAACTGTTATAGGCAACCCATAAGTCCTTTACCACGGACACGGCTATTCGAATAGATGATCTTAACCCTGCAGGGGTGTACTTCTTCACACACGCTCTCACCACTTATCGCCGTTTACGCGACATGTACTCGGCAACCTTCAAGCGGAAGCCCACCGAGGGTGTCGGCCACGACCTACCTAAACACTCAAGTCTCTAGTCCAGGTTTATCGCCTATTCGGGTTCCATCCGCAGGGAGTCCGGCCGAGGTTTCCACTAACTGCCCCGAACGATGTGTGCAGGGTTCCCGAGACACCAAACGGGCGAATCGGTACACCGGGCCACGGTGTATCTACCGCATCATAGCCCACCCCTAGGGTCAGCGCTACGCACAGCCTCCAACACATATCCTACAAACACCAGAAACTAGTTGCAACTCATGGACAGAGAACAAGGATGGTTAAGAAGTCGAAAGGGGCACTTAAGCATTCCAATGCGTGGTAGTAACTGGTCATGGATCACAAACATAGAACTCAGTTCCTGAGGACGGTTTCAATGAGACAACCCACCATGTACTCCTACATGGCCTCTCACCGCTACCTTTACCAAATCGTGTTCACACACTTAGCTCACACACAGTAGGACATGTTCACACACCTCTGGTTCATCCTCGATGAACCAGACCCGACTCAACTTTAAGCAGTAGCAGGCATGACAAACAAGCATGAATGAGTTGGCACACCAGGGCTCAAACAACTCCTACTCATGCTAGTGGGTTTCATCTATTTACTGTGGAATGACAGGTCATGAAGAGGATAAAGGGGTTCATCTACCGCAGCATGTAACAGTTGAATCGTTGTTGTCCTAATGCAGTAAAAGAGAGCAGGAGCGAGAGAGTGGGATTGTATCAGAATGAACAAGGGGGTTTTGCTTGCCTGGCACTCCTGAAGATATTATAGCTCTTCATCGGTGTCATCGAACTCATCGTTGGTACGTCGTCTATTGAGAGGGGACAAATACCGGCAACAGAGAAATAAACACAATCAATGCAATGCACAATATGATTCATGATCATGACATGGCAATATGCTGTGATTTAGTCTAATGCAACTAGCTATGATTTAAATGAAGTTGGTTTGAATACATGATTCAAATTCCAACTCCATATATGATTATTTAAATGCCCTTTATTTGTTTTGTCCAAAAGAGAGGACAAACATATTTTCAAACATGCATGAAAATGGTGCAGATGGATTCCTTGAATTCTTCTGATAATTTTTCATATATAATTTATCTTAATTGGAGTTACGGTTGAATTTCTATGATTTTTTGAAGTTTAAAGCATTTTCTGGAATTTCTAAACCTTTCTGATTTATTTTTAATTCCAGAAAGGCTTTAATGCGTCAGCATGACCTCACGGTGACGTCAGCAAGTCAACGGGCGCTGTCCAGGTCAAATCTGACCAGCGGGACCCGCTGGTCAGTCTCACAGTGATGGCTAGGGTCACTGACATGTGGGGCCAGGTCAACAGGTGACGTGGCCGGGTCAAACTGACCTGTGGGGCCTACGGATTTAGTTTGATCTAAACAAAACTAAAACAGGGTTAATTAGGAAGTGGGGCCCATATTTCAGTGGGTGTGGGTTCAATTAGTGGCGCCATTAGCTGCTAATGACGCTGTCACGTCAGCACGCCGGGGTTTTGGCCGGCGGCGACCAACAACACGGCGGCGACTCGCCGGACTTGCGCTACGAGCGGCGGCTGGACGCCCGGAGACCACCGGGGCGTAGCCCGTCGTCGTCCGCATCGAGGGAAGCAGGTGGGAGGCTACGGGGGCGCCGGAGCTCTTCGCTGGAACGAAGCTCAGGGCGGCGGCCGGAGTTCAGCTTCGACGGCGGGCTAGCTAGAGAGCGCAAAAGACGGCAGGGTTAGGGGGGAAGTGCGGCGGAGCTCACAGCGGATTCGGCGGAGGTGTCAGCGTGCTCGGGGGAGGCCGGAGCTGAGCGGGGCAGCGAGGCGGATCTCCGGCGTCGGGAGATTGAAGACGAGCTTGGTGAGGCCGTTCGGGGGCTTCCGGTGCGGCGTGGCTCGGCAGAGAGGGCTAGGGCGAGGGGGGCGGATCTTCTGGGTGCAGCAGCAGGGCGAGGGGTGGCCGGTGGCCGCGGTGGTGCTCGTCGGCGGCAACGGCTGCGCTTGGTGGCTGCGCATAGGAGAAACAGAGGAGGGGGAGGGAGAGCAGCGAGAGGGAGAGGATAGAGGGGCCACCAGGGGGGTTCATGGCATCGCGGTGGCGTGAGGGGGGAGGCTCGGGAACGCCTCGGTGGAAGAAGGAGGTGGAGGCCTCCCAGCGAGCGCGTGCGTCATCGCCTCTGCCTACTGGCAGAGGTTGAAGATGGCACGGCTGCCTGGTGGGCTGGGCTGCCTAATGGGCCGGCTACAGGTAAGGCCAGGTAAGTGGCCCAGGTACTCTCTCTCTCTCTAATTTCTACTTTTGTTCTGTTTTCTATTTTTTTTGATATGTTTTGAATTAGTAAAAATACTAACTCATTTTATAAAATCCTGACAAACATTGTGGGCACTATTTGAATTATTTCCAATAGCCCCCAAGTACTTTCAGGATTATTTGGACATTTAAAAAATATTATAAGATTTAAATGTCCAAATTCAAATACTTATGAATTAATTCAAAAATCCAGAATAGCCTCCAAAAATATGAAACCATTTTTGGTAGAGGGTTTAGCCAGGACCAAAGATGGTGAACATTTATGAAGGGCATTTTGGTTTCAATGAAAAGATTTTAGTAAGCCCTAGTTGAATTCATTTAGTGCTAGGGTTTCAACATCCCCATTTCAAGTTTCTTAGTAATTTAAACATGATGACATGATGAGCAGACAAAGCCAAGCAAGGCTGATCTGGGGCTGTGACAACGTTGCTCTGCCCTTGGATTACTTGAGTCATTTCTGGGTTTACTTGGCTGCTCCGCAACATGTTGGTTACTTGATCCTTCGCTTTGTTTACTTGGGAGCCCAATACTTATTGGTCGAGAAAATTACCTTCCAAGGAAAATGGTCCTCCCAATGGACCGAGAAACCCATATATTCCCATGGGAATGGGTGGTGCTGAACAAGCAGGCAGGCCCAACGTTGTTTATCTTTACTGCAATCCTGGTTAGGTAAAAGGAATTCCGCAGCAGCGGGTACGTGATTAGTTACAACCAACGGAAAGACTTATTGAAATAATAGGAATTTCTCATCCAGTCTACTCCTAGGACTACATGATATGCTCCCAACTCCATGGCCAACAAATCAAACTTCAATCGATATCCTTGCATCTCCCACTATACACCGTAACACATCCCATACAATCGCCCAAGAGCATCAATGAGCAGGCCTACTAAATAGGCATAGAGATACATTAGCCGAAGTTTGCTTACAACAACTGCTATCACTCTAGCATCGAATGGCACCTTTCAAGCACTCTCACGGGAACCTTTGTCGCACCCCATTTGTTGGGGTTGGCACGCATACCGACCGACGGGCCACAGAGATGAAGGAGAGTGCCGAGAAGATTCCACTTATTCTAGATTAAAAGCAGTTCTGGACCAGGTACGCCACCACGATATTTGGATTTTGCAAGAGGTGATCATGCTTGACTTCGCTTGAACCTACAAAGGGTGTGATCGCTTTTGAGTGAAGGATTAGGTATAGCTGACCGATACATCGGACCTTTCTTGGCCCATATCCCCTAGCCCTTACTCCCTTATTTCGTGGTTGGTCTCTACCTTTTTCTGCCTCTTGGCTAGTTTGTCTTCCTCTTCTTTTTGAGGGTAACGAGTAAAAATCCTTTATTTCGTGGGATTTCCTTTTCTTTCCAAATGAATTTATGCTTAGTATAAAATTGGTAAATATCAAATAATATATATATATATATATATATATATATATATATATATATATATATTATTTGAAATATGTACCAGTTTCTGAAACTAACAAATAGAGTTATAGCTTTGATTGACTTACTAGCTTACGGGAACGCTTTGAATCTCAACTTACTTAGAATGAGTGCTTCCCACATAGATTGCTGGAAAGAGGAGTGAACCAGGGCAGAACTTGAAGCACGGAGAAGGAAAAGAAGTATACAAGGGTGCGAGTTGGTATATGTACGGTATAGACCTTTCTTTGTGAATAGCTAGTTCAGTTACAAGGATGTATACAAAGGTCTGCTTATAGGCTGAAAAAGCCTGTAGAGATAGCCTAGATAGCCAAGAAGATATACGTATTTCATAGAGCTAGCTAATAAAGCTTTTGTTAACTTCAAATAGGCTATTGAATGCAAGGGCAAATAAAGAAGAAGACATACGACAACTTAAATAATCTTTAGATTTGGCGGCTATAGACTCAAAGGGCATAGACAGGCTACTGGTACTTTTTTTTAGATAACTAAAGTCCAACTTCCTTTGTCGAAAGAGGATGAAACGGATCAGCCGATTCAACTTAGCATTACCCGACTCGTAACTTCAAGCACAACCATCCATCTCAATCCGAAATCTCCGATCGTCTGTGATCCAAACCCAAACTCTCCTCCGGTTTTGATATATAGACAAGGCTCGCTCTCAAACCAACCAAGACAAGCACAAGTTCCTATCGAGAACAAGACGACAGATCAATATGACCAATTTCTATAATATCTCGGGTGAATACGTGAAAAGGTGTTGCTTAGCTCGGTGAAATGGAATAAGGAAGAGAAAGTGTAGTGTGATAAGGGAAGATGCAAGTCAATTTTGAGGTTTTCAAGCAAGGGCTGAGATAGATATACAAACCGAAGAATTCACATCGAACCCTTTCCGCTTCCCCTTTTACCCATCGGACTCGACTCACATTTTGATCTCCTACGCTTGCTTTCACGGTCCCCCTACGAGCAGCCCGGAATCAATGAAGGAGTTCATTCAGCACCAAGCCGAGCGAGCGTAGATTCAATATGTTGAGTGTACCGAACGAAGGATTTGCCTTATCACGAAAGCCACATTCGTTTCGTTTGAGGAAGTCACATGTCCTGTTCCCTATAAATAAGGAGATTCATTCTTTTTTTTCATAAATCCCCTCTTCTTCCTCCTCAAGCCCCTATCACAAGACCAAGCGGATCTCATCCTGCAGAAGACTCAGAGCGGATCTATATAATGGCATGGATGGCTGGCGGATGTGATCTATTCTCGTGTCACAACGCTTTCTTTCTTATCCCTCCATTTTCTTCACTACTACCGCTTCTACACATAAATCAAAGAAGCATTGTCGAATAGTGGCATTTCGTTAATGGCTAAAATGTTATTAGTGAAAGGGTTGCCGCAAAACCGGCAAACTCAGAGCGGTCTCTGAAAGTGAATAGGAGCATAGTGGCATCATCCAAGCCAAACACGTCTCCTTAGTCAAGGGTCTTCTCGCGCAAATAAGATCAAAAGCATAACAACTGATTTCTCTTAATGCATGTCACCCGCCCGCTCTCAATACAGCAAGTGACTCTCTCTCACAAGACAGAGAAAGATTACCGATTCATCCAATCCAATTTGATCAGAAGTGAGTTCATTGTTGTTGTATAGCTAAACCTTTCCTTGAGAAAACCATTCTCAGCTAATAGAAGCCGAGCTATCTATCTAGATCAGGGTTGAACGAGGCGAATGGAAAAGCCAAAGAAAACATAAATCCATTGCGATTAGAAACCAGTGACTCTACAGCCTGTGGCTCGATGGCGATTTAAGATAGAAAGAATGGGGAGTTAGGACTTGGTTTCCTCTGAGCCGCTTCAATTCCAAATCATTTGCCGACATGCAGACTCACTTCTCTTTTATGGGATGACTTTTATTATCCAAGTTGTCTATTTACGTGGGTGAATCAAGTACAACAAGTCAGGTCGAGCTTGTGGTAGAAGATTGGGCTCGCTACGAAGATCCACTCAACCAAGAAAGAAGTATGCATTGTCGATCGATCGCTTGAACGATCCTAGTTACTAGTAGCTAATCAAGTCAGAGTAGGGTGGCCGAGAAGCTTCTTGCCAGTGCCCCCAAAAGCAAAGCACAAACTCTACTCACCCACGCGTTTTCCACCTACGGAGGGAGAAATCATCAAAATATCCTCATCCCTTGAAAGGGAACCCGAAAACAGGACGAGAGTGGATAGGGTGACTAAGGAGGCCGTAAAAATTAGTAGTGCATTTTTGAAAGATAAGATTACAAAAAGGTGAGAGCAGCATAATTGTTAGTTAGGTGTAAGAGGGGACGGGCCCGTATAGAAAGTCAATCCTTCTTTTTTCGATATGCCGCTCCATAAGCAAGGAGTGCCACGACGAGCGGAGCGAAAACTAAGCAAGGGAATTCGTCATTCCATGGAAAGCATGCTAAATCCTTTGATTGTTTATAGAATCAAAATAACTATATAGTCTTTCTTGTTCCACTTGCAAGGCAAGGAAAATAAAATGTCGGTTTCGTTATTACAACCTTATTTTTATGTCAAAGACAAAGCTACGCCGAAATTATCATTGATCTCGGTTGTTCTTAACGGTGATGGCTATTCATTTAAGTCTTCGGTAGCACCACCAGATCTTCAACAAGGTGGAAATTCTCGATTTCGATGTACATGTTCCTGCGGCTCGGATGAGTATAGTTATTTATATCGCGACAGCTATAAACAGTTCCTTGTTCCAATTAACAAAACATCCCTTTTCTTCGCTCTTCCGAACCGTACAGAAATTGGTGCTTTTTCGACTTTGTTTACGTTAGTATTTGGGGGTTTCGGGAAGGCCTATGTGGGGTACCTTTCGGTGTGGGATGCACGCTTAACTTCAGATTCATCTTGTTCCTTATTTACAGGTGCACTGCGCTTTCAAAAGCTTCTGTCGAATGGCTCCTATTTCAATCCGCGGCTGGACCGATCGATATACCAATAATAAAGTCTCCAAATAACTGGTGGAATACATCGCATCAACACTGGGAGCATTAGCTGATCCGTACATCAATACATGTTCCTATGCCCATTCCAATCTTGTCTAACTTTGCTAACTTCCCTTTTCTACCCGTATCTTGTTAGCTCGAAACACGCCTTCCTATTCCATCTTTTCCTGAATCTCCCTTAACGGAAGAAATAGAATCTCGAGAAGGAATACCACTAAAAACCTAGTTCGCTCTCAAATAAAAACCTAGTTCACTCGCTAAAGCATCCATGGCTGAATGGTGAAAGCGCCCACCAACCTAGAAAGGCAAAATGGGTCAAAAGTAGGTTCGATTCTGCGGATGCATCGCCTCTTAAAGATGTAAACAGAGGAGGGAAAGAACGAGTATAGGAACTTGCTTTTGGATTCTTATCGAAAGTGAATCCCTCTAACACTTCTGTTAGTGTTTTATGAGAAAATCTTTTATAGACACAACAAGTGTGAAAATCCTTAGTCACTAGGCAAGAAAGCTCGATGGGAACAAAAAGGATACAATTAGTTCAGAATCAAAAAAATGTACAATTTCAAAGGAAAGAAGGAATGGCAAGTTTCCCTCCATTGAACATCAATCAATCTAGAAATAGGTAAAGGAAGGCGTATCACAGGGGTATTTTTCTTTTTTCTATTCACTTCCGTGGGGTTCTAAATTGAAAACATGAACACAAACGAAATTGTATTGAAATTACATAAAAAAAGAAAAGGGAGGAGTAGCTCTTGGTTTAAAGAAAAGGGAGGAGATGGATCGAATTCAGTATTTTTCCTTTCTTTGATGATCTTCAACACATCTATTTGAATTCCCTCCGAGTGAAGGATTTCTCTTATGGAGAAAAACCTCTTGAGCGCTATCTGATCTTATTTTTGCATTTCAAATATGGGACCTGCCTTTTTAATGGGACATACCGGCAACATGCCTACTTATGCATGTGGCCAAGTACTCGACCAATCCTCGGAGCGAAGGGATGAACGAATTCTCGAGGTCTGGTTCATTGAGGTCAGCATCACATGAAACCTTTAGCACTTCGTTCGATATTGGATGGAGTATGGCTGGAAGGTCAGCCTAGCTAGTCTTGTCAATCGGCCCTGACTCGTCTTCTCCTTGGTACCTACCGCTATTGAACTTCGGTACCTATATTCCTGAAACAAGACAGACCTTCATGAAGACCTTCTATTTTGGAATAAGATCGGACATTTCCACATTGAGGTGAAATTACATATGAGGAAAATAATCATGGACACTTAAAGTTGCCCTTGTGTGGTAGAACCAGGTCTTCCACCAGGCGGTCACCAAGCATCAAGCCCCTATCTTGATATAGAATAGAAGTGAGTTCACACTAAAAATAGAAGAAGCCCTATGATTTTTAGCCCTGCTATCAATCACTTGATAAAGGGATCGAAAGATTATGGTTTGAAATAGATATTTGAGAGTCCCTCATGTGAGTAGGTTTTGAAGAGCAAGGAGTGAAAGTCGCTCATCTTTCTTTTCGCTAGTTGTTTCTGCTAATAGTGATTAGTGAGAGCCCCATACATAGCCAATGTCTGCCGTGTTCACATCCAGTCTTCTTTGTACACTAGTGCAGCTTCCACTCTATGCTATGTATGGTAGTCGCTTGACTCGGGAACTCGATAAAATCTTTTAGTCCGTGCTCGCAGTTTCAGCCGTGGTCCGATCCAAGAGCCTCTTTTCGATCCAAGAATCGCATGAGAAGAAAGCTTCCGGTTAGCTTCAGTTAGTGTTCGTTAAATAGAAAGGAACCTCGTAACTATGCCCAGCCCGATCTTGGTTCCAATGCTGCGAGAGAAAGGTTATGGGTAAAAAGAAGGTCTTTATCCTGGTCTTTGGGAGACCGGTGTTGCTGATCGAACTCATTTTCTTTCGAGGAGATCGAAAATCTCTAAATTTCTGTAAACGAATTTACATATTTATTGCGAGGGGCTTTGAAAAGCTTAAAGGATGAAGACTGATTTAGATCCTCCGAAAGCGCGGGAAGTATGCCTTTTGAGCTTTTTCTCCACCCACCTCCGAGCATCCTGTTGAATGGTCCTAGGAAAGACTACGACGAGAAATCATTCTCACAGCCAACTTTCCTTCTTTTGAGCAAATAAATGTAGTATTTAGTCCAACCAATCATTGGTGAATCTATGTCTTCGTGAAAAGTGGAGTATTTGTGCCCAAGATCTTTCTATTCCCTTTAGTAGGTGCACACATCTCGTATGGTAAATATACCTTTGTGCCCTATAAGGTAAGATTGATTGACGGAGTCAAGAGATGGAGATCTTGGTTTAGCAATGCTGTCTATCCTTTTCTTTCGTGAAAGGTATGATCTAGAGTGTGATTCGATCCCGTGATTGGGTGCTTGGCGAGAATGAGTGGAGCATACTAGGAATGGCGAATGCTCGCTCGGTGAGGGAGCTCTGTTGGAGAAGAGTGGGACTAGAAAGAGGGAATACCCATGTCGGGCCATGTAAGGACAATAGTTGAGGTACCGGATCCGCATAAAACTCCAAACATGTAAGAATCTACCTTGAAGCAAGGTTTCTACTGGTTAATGCGTTCCACCCTATTGACGACGACTAATGTTACTAAAAGCTTAGATGAAGAAAGAGCTTACGAGCGAAGGCTTGTTGGCTTTGGTTGTTGGCGTGGATTATCTTGTTAAGCTCGCAGAGATGGTGAGCGTGAAGAAAGGACACTACCATCAAAGAAAGACAACGCTCAAATGGATTTGCTGGTCTATGATGACCAAGTAGAAGCATCCATTCCACATAGGTGATTTTTATAGAAGCATAGGCGCAAGGTCTTCTCAAAAGAATTTCGTTTATAGGATTCAGTCGTCCGTTTGTTTTGTTTTGAATTGACATAGAGAAATCTTTCTCGCGTTCCCTTAATTCAGGAATAGGTGGCGAAGGCTACTTGTTCCTTGTATATATATATAAAGGGAAGGGGTTATTTTTCCTTTACAGCAATAAGAGTTGATTCCCTTGCTTGTAGTTTTGGATCGATTCCGTGTATTTCACATATTTAAGAGTGGTTAGGAGAGATAATCAATGCTTATGGAAAGAGGGAAAGAAGATCGGGGGAAGAAGCGGGGTAGAGGAATTGGTCAACTCATCAGGCTCATGACCTGAAGACTACAGGTTCGAATCCTGTCCCCGCCTAATCATAGTCAAAATCTGAGTTTGATCCTGGCTCAGAAGGAACGCTAG
Source organism: Aegilops longissima (assembly GCA_021605205.1). Lineage (NCBI taxonomy): Eukaryota > Viridiplantae > Streptophyta > Magnoliopsida > Poales > Poaceae > Aegilops > Aegilops longissima. The sequence continues at coordinate 11,617 of JAHIAM010007235.1, forward strand.
CTATATGCTTAACACATGCAAGTCGAACGTTGTTTTCGGGAGCTGGGCAGAAGGAAAAGAGGCTCCTAGCTAAAGTTGTCTCGCCGCTTCAAAGTTACTGTATGCCAAGACTACGGCGTTGACCTAACGGCCTCTGTTTGCTGGAATCGGAATAGTTGAGAACAAAGTGGCGAACGGGTGCATAACGCGTGGGAATCTGCCGAACAGTTTGGGCCATCCTGAAGAAAGCTCAAAAGCGTTGTTTAATGATCCTGCGTAGTATTAGGTAGTTAGTCAGGTAAAGGCTGACCAAGCCAATGATGCTTAGCTGGTCTTTTCGAATGATTAGCCACACTAGGACTGAGACAAGGCCCGGACTTCCACGGGGGGCAGCAGTGGGGAATCTTGGACAATGGGCAAAAGCCCGATCCAGCAATATCGCGTGAGTGAAGAAGGGCAATGCCGCTTGTAAAGCTCTTTCGTTGAGTGCGCGATCATGACAGGACTCGAGGAAGAAGCCCCGGCTAACTCTGTGCCAAGAGCCATGATGTAAGTCGGGGGCAAGTGTTCTTCGAATGACTGAGCATAAAGGGCACATAGGCGGTGAATCCGTTGAAAGTGAAAGTCGCCAAAAAGTGGCGGAATGCTCTCGAAACCAATTCACTTGAGTGAGACAGAGAGAGGGAATTTCGTGTGTAGGGGTGAAATCCGTAGATCTACGAAGGAACGCCAAAAGTGAAGGCAGCTCTCTGGGTCCCTACCAATGCTGGGGTGTGAAAGCATGGGGAGCGAACAGGATTAGATACCTTGGTAGTCCATGTCGTAAATGATGAGTGTTCGCCCTTGGTCTACGCGGATCAGGGGCCCAGCTAACGCATGAAACACTACTGGGGAGTACGGTCGCAAGACCGAAACTCAAAGGAATTGACGGGCCTGCACAAGCGGTGGAGCATGTGGTTTAATTCGATATAACGCGCAAAACCTTACCATCCCTTGACATATGAACAACAAAACATGTCCTTAACAGGATGGTACCGACTTTCATCACAGTCTTTGCATGGCTGTCGTCAGCTCGTGTCGTGAGATGTTTGGTCAAGTCCTATAACGAGCGAAACCCTCGCTTTGTGTTCTTTGAGACATGCGCCTAAGGAGAAATTGCCACCGAAAGTGACGTGCCAACAAGAACTACTTGATTGAGTGCCAAGACGTAGCTATGCTTTCAGCAAGAATTTCACCATTGGGAGCCGGTGCCTTTCAAGCACTTTCACGTGTGAACCGAAGTCGTCTTGCCCAAGACCCACGGAGACCTACCTATAGTGACGTCAAAGTACCAGTGAGCATGGAGGTTTGGTTGAAATTGGTTACGACAACGTCGAGTTCGCGGCGGAGGAAGACTCGGCATGAAGGCCAGAAAATGGTGTTGAA
>JAHIAM010007235.1:13177-58877 GCA_021605205.1 Aegilops longissima
TGTCGAGACCCCGATTCCAAGTCACATCGACCTAGCTGGTAACACCTCATATCACTTTGCGGCCTCACGCACGGTATTCCCACGGGTGTCGCCTTACCATGGCCCGGGACCGTTGGCGCCTTTTGGCTCACGATATGATAGTGTCGCTAGCATCCACATGACAAAGAACCGGGCCGACATGGCTAGTCGTGAACCCAAAGCGGCACTAACCTATGGGGACAGGCATACATGAATCACTTCGAGCATGTCGGTCATCAACGTATGAATTCGGGCTGTAGCGCTGGGCTAACAGGACTCCGGTATCCCGGGCTGTAGCAGGCTAGGCAGGACTCCGAATACCACCACGTGACATTTCCCGGGACAGACATAGGAACGAAATGAATCACATGCCGGCCAGTCAAGTGTCCAAGCAGTAGTCTTTGGGCTAGCAGGACTCGTGAACCGGGCAGAAGCGGACTACTATCGCCGGAAGCACGAGACTACATTTCCCCATATGAGAGGCTGCCAAGGATAAACAACTAGTTTGTCGGATCCCACTCATACCAAGCATTTCAATCATACACATAATATGCCCGATATGAGTAAATACAACAAGGCATCACAACAAAACTCTACAACTCAAGTACTTTATTTAAGAGGCCCGAGGAGCCATACATAACATAGTCATACAGGTAGGGGTCACATGACCCAACACTCAAGTCATACAATCATACAAGCACATGCGGAAGCAAACTAGTCTCGAGTACGACTCTAGAAAGAAAGAAAGCTTGTTGGAGCCTTTCTATCTACAATGGCCCTTCACAAGTCTTAGATCGCCACCGGTGGCTAGTTCACTCGTCAAGTCAATATCTACATAGAATCCGTCGGAGGGTAGTATTGTCCTCTGAAAAACATTAATTACAAACATGAGTACAAAGGTACTCAGCAAGTCTTACCACGTAATCCTATCATACATGCACATTCTCAAGGAAGGAAGTGGAGTTATTTGCACAAGCCAGCTTTGACTCTTGGCTAAGCTATCCCACGTGACACCACTTTGTAAAGCATTTGTCGTACACGAGTCCACTAATCACCATCACAATACTCCACCGTGGATCCTCTCGTCATCCCACGAGAGGGCCATCCACGATACTCACACTTATCTTGAGGCTTTTAGTAGTATCCATTTACTTGTCTATGAACTGATATAGGTAACCCAGAAGTCCTTCTCCGTGGACACGGCTATTTGAATAGATCATACTAAACCCTGCAGGGGTGTACTTCTTCACACACGCTCACCACTTACGCCGCCGTTTACGACATGTACTCGGCAACCTTCAAGCGGAAGCCCAACGTGGGTGTCGGCCACAGCCTACCTAAACACTCAAGTCCCTAGTCCAGGTTTATCGCCTATTCGGTTCCATCCGCAGGAGTCCGCCGAGGTTTCCCATACAGCCCCGAACGATGTGTGCAGGGTTCCCGAGATACCAAACGGCACTCGGTACACCGGCCACGTGCCTACCGCAACACAACCCACCCCTAAGGTCAGCGTATGCGGCCCCAAAGATGCTACAAACACCGAAACTACTTGCAACTCCGGACTAAGAACAAGGGTGGTTAAGAAGCCGAGAGGGTCAATTAGGATCCCAATGTGTGGTAGTAACTGTTTCATGGATCACAAACACAGATCTCAGTTCTTAAGTTCGGCTTCAATGAAACAACCCACCATGTACTCCTACATGGCCTCTCATCGATACCTTTACCAAATCGTGTTCAACACTTTCACTCTCGAACCAACACAACCTTTCACTCCAGTTCATCATCCCGATGAGCCAGACGACACAACTCTAAGCATAGCAAGCATAGCATGGTAGGAATCACAAACATGGCTCAATCAACTCCTACACATACTAGTGGGTTTCATCTAGTTCGTGGCAATGACAGGTCATGCAAAGGAAGTGGGTTCAACTACCGCAGCACACAACAGTTTGAATCGCGTTGTCTTAATGCGATAAACGAGAGCGAAGCGAGAACATGGGTTTGTATCGAATGATCAATGAGTTGCTTGCCCGATGGAACTGGGGTAGAGTAACGCCTTCAGATGGATAGTCGAGGTTATCCTCGGGGCGAACCTATCATGAAAGCACACCGAAAGTAAACACACATGACAATATGCAACAATATGATGCATGCTATGACATGGCAATATGGATGTGTGTTGGCCTAATGCAAGCTGAAATAATAGGAATGAACTCATTTGAATCAAAGATTCAAATGATAGCTCATTTGAGTTAGTCCTAAAGGTGCATTATCTTATTCTGGTTAAACAGCATAGTTAACTTGCTTTAACATGCATGAAACCTGTACCAATGGATAGAGTGGATTTTTCTGATAATTTTCATATATAAATCTTTGCATTTGGAGTTATAGATTAAAAGTTATAAGCATTTGAAATTTGAATTATATTCGGAATTTACTATATTAGAATAAATCCAGAATTTGAATTAATGCATCACCATGCGCCAAGATGACGCCGAGTCAACAGGACGCCCAGGTCAAACCCGACAGTGGGTCCCGCATGCGTGGTAATTAACTTAACTAAAGTTTAATTAAATCTAACCCTATTTAGTTAGCGTGGTGGGCCCCATTTGTCGCTGACTGTCGGGTCAACGCGGGCCCACAGTGGTCAATGTCCACGTCGGCTGCACCGGCGACTAGCCGCCGGCGAGCCCGACGCGGCGGAGGGAGTGTGTTTGGCGATTCCAGCGACCAAACGAGTCACGGAAGGTAGCTACGGGTAGCTAGGAGCGACCCGCGTCTACTGGTGGAGTTGGTTGGGGTCGGGGTGGCCGGAGTTGGCGCCGGCGACGAGCTAGGCGGCCGCCGGGGTTCGGCCAACGACGGGCTTGGGGTTAGAGGGCTCGGTGAGGTGCGGAAGTACATGGGCAGACCCTTGGGGTGCGGTGAGTGCAACGGACACCATGGGGTGGCGGAGAGTGACCGGAGCACGTCGGCGACGAGCTCCACGGCGCGCGGTGCGGGTGAACGTGGCTCGGTTGCTACGCTGCTCGAGGGCGCGAGAGAGGGAAGGGAGTTAGGTAGGCTCACGGCGACGTAGAAACCCTCGTCGAGGTCGGGATGAACCGGAGCGACGGCGGCGACGTAAAGGGATCTCCGCAACGGCGAGCTCGGCCGAGGTCGGTGAGATGGGTTCGGGCACTAGAGCGAAGCGGGACTCGGCTGGCTAGGGGTAGTGGAGGCTGGCGGAGCTCTGGACATGGTGCGGAGGAGCATGGACGGCGGGAGCACGACTACTGGCGGTGGTCTTGGCGGTGGCGTCGGCCAAGATGGGGGAGAGCGAGAGAGATGATCCGGGGAGGAGAGGGAGTGTCCAGGGGGTTCGGGAGAGAGAGGGAGGTCGGTCCTCGTCGACAGCTGGCGAAGGAAGCGGCGAGGCGGCGACCAGGTGCGTGGCACCCGAGCGGTGCCCGCCGCCGAGCACCTGGCTGCCTGCCTGGCCGAGCCAAGCAGCTACCATTGCTCTGTTGGCTGGGCGGCAGTGGGCAGGTAGGGCGTCAGTAAGGTTTTTCTGTTTTTAATCTTTTCTAATTTCCTGCAACTTTGTGGGGTTTTCTAAAATACCAAAACTGTTTTAAAATCACCAAAATGCTCCTGGTCCCTTGTTGGAATATTTCCAACATGAAACATTTTAGTTTGGCAATTTTGAACATTTAAAATATTTTGTATAATTTAAAATGCTCAAGTTCAAAACTTGTGAATTAATCCAAGGACCTTTGGTTGACCTAGAAAATGATACACCTCCTTTGACATAGGTTCTGAACCAAAGCAAAGAGGATGAGCATTTTGAAGGGCATTTCAGGTTCATTGAAATAATTTTAGTAAACCCTAGTTGAATTAAGGGGGTGTTGGGGTTTCCGCCTTCCCATTTCAAATTCAAATGAAATTTAAACATGATGCACACCCTAATGCATGGTCTAACGGGATGTGACAACTCACCCCACTCAAAAGAATCTCGCCCGAGATTTAGGATCTATTGCGAAAAGGTGGGATACTCAAGTCGAAGACGATCCTCCCTTTCCCAAGTTGCTTCTTGCTCGGAATGGTTTGACCATTGAACCTTTAGAAACTTGATATTCCGACGCCGAGTGGTACGCTCGGCTTGATCGAGGATACGAACGAGATATTCTCGATAGGTGAGGTTATCTTGGAGATCAAGCGTTTGTGGTCCACTCCACGGATAGGATCCGAGAAGCAACGCTGAGTTGGGAAACGTGGAAGACATCATGGACTCGGAAAGATGTGGAGGTAGTTCCAATTGGTAGGCAACTTCTCCTCGCTTGGCAAGAATGCGAAAGGGTCCAATGTAACGAGGAGCCAACTTGCCTTTGATACCGAATCGATGGGTTCCTTCAAAGGAGTAACCGAAGGTAAGCCTTTCGCCAATTTCATAAGCCATAGGCTTATGCTTGCGGTCATATTGGCTCTTTTGACGAGATTGGGCTGTTTTCAATTTCTCACGAATAACGCGAACCTGCTCTTACGCTTCCTGAATCATATCCGGGCCAAAGAGTTGTCTCTCCCGGTTTCGACCAGTTAAGAGGCGCTCGACATTTCCGCCCATAAAGAACTTCGAAGGGGCTTTGCCCAGCTGGCTTGATAACTATTGTTATAAGTTTAACTCGGCGAATGGAAGGCATTTCTCCCAATTCATGCGAAAGAGATGATGAAGCTCAAGCATATCCTCTAGGATTTGATTGACTCGCTCTACTTGACCACTTGATTGGGGATGGAAAGCGGTGCTAAAGGAGAGACGAGTTCCCATAGCGTTTTGGAAATTTTTCCAAAATCGAGAGGTGAAGAGACTTCCACGGTCTGAGTTAATCTCTAATGGAACACCATGAAGAGACACTATTCGAGAGATGTACAAATCAGCTAGCTGGCTAGCGGTTATACTCTCACGAACGGGTAGGAAGTGGGCTACTTTAGAAAGACGATCGACGACAACGAAGATAGCATTATTCCTCTCTTGGTCCTGGAAACCCGATAATGAAATCCATACCGATTTTATCCCATTTCCATTCAGGAATTTCCAAAGGTTGAAGGGTACCAAAGGGCCGTTGATGCTCGCTTAACTCGACGACGACGCCGCAATTAGCAATGTATTGAGCGATTTCTCTCTTCATCCTAGTCCACCAAAACCTCTGGCGAGGTCTTGATACATTTTAGTACTACCGGATGAATGGTGAGAGGAGAGTCATGAGCTTCCTTAAGGATCAATTGTCGTAGCTGTTGTTTCTTGGGAACCACCAAGCGGTTTTCAAAGAAGACAACACCTGTTCATCTATGGAGAAACATTTAGCAGCTCCGCTAGCGATGTTCTCCTTGATCCGAGATATCCTCTATCATACCGCTGAGCAGCTATGATTCGATCCGTAAGGTCAGGTTTCGCCACCGTGGTGGAAAGGAACTCGAGGAACAATGTGAAGATTAAGCTTACAAAATTCCTCGTGGAGAAATGGTTGACTTTGTTGTAACATCAAATTGTTACAATAAGATTTGCGATTTAGTCGCCAGCCATGACATTGGCTTTGCACGGGTGTAAGATATTCCTAAGTCGAAATCTGTATCAACTCGACCCAACGTCTTTGCACGAGATTCAAATCCGGTTGGGTGAAGATATATTTCAGACTTTGGTGATCGGTGTAGATTTCGCAACGATTACCCGTAAGGTAATGTCGCCAGGTTTTGAGTGCATGAACCACTACCGCAAGCTCTAGATCGTGTGGGGTAGTTATCCTCATGTGGACGAATCGTCGAGAAGCGTGAGGCAATCACATGACGATCTTGCATGAGTATGCAACCTAGTCCTTGTCGCGAGGCGCCGCAATAGATAATAAAGTCCTTAGAGAAATCTAGTGGAACAAGTACGGAGCAGATGTCGCGTCTTTTCAGTTCTGAAAGCTGAACTCGACCGTATGGCGCCCATTCGAACTTTTTATCTTTCTTGAGGAGTTCCGTTAGAGGTTTAGCAACTTTAGAGAAATTCTCGACGAAGCGGCGGCAATAGCTCGCTAAACCGAGGAAACTCCGAACTTGCTTGACCGATTCAGGTGGAGTCCAATCAAGGACGGCTTGAACTCGCTCGGGATTGACAGCAATGCCCTTACCAGAGATTACATGTCCTAGATAGGTCACTTCTGGTAACCAAAATTCACACTTAGAGAATTTGGCATAAAGGCGGTGCTCTCGAAGTTTCATCAATACTAGCCTTAGATGTTCGGCATGTTCTTCCTCATTCTTGGAGTAGATGAGTATATCATCGAGGTATACCACTACTAATTTATCCAAATACTCCATGAAGATTGAGTTCATTAACCGAGAGAAGGTGGCTGGAGCATTGGTTAATCCGAAGGACATGACGGTGTACTCAGATGGCCATAACGAGTAACAAAGGCCGTTTAGGAATGTCCCGTTCTTGATTTTGATTTGATGGTAGCCCAACCTCAAATCCATCTTGAAAAGATCGAGGACCCAAGTGAGCTGATCATACAGATCGTTGATCCCGGGAGCGGATACTTGTTCTTGATAGTGACCAAATTGACGTGTCGGTAATCTACAACCATCCGATCTATACCATCCTTCTTCTTGACGAAGAGGACGGGCAAGCCCATGGAGATGAACTAGGACGGATGAAACCTTTTGCAAGGACTCATCGAGTTGTTTCTTAAGTTCAGCTAGTTCTAGGGTGCCATCTTATAAGGTCTTCTAGAGATTGGGACGGTTCCGGGACAAGATCTATCAAGAACTCGACATCCCCGCGGTGGAACACCTGGCAGTTCCTCCGGAAAGACATCCGGGAAATCACGGACTACCGGAATATCTTCGAGGTCTGGAAGGGGGTTGGCATTTAAGGAGTAAAGCTGGCGCTTAGACACTCGGGTTAAAACATTCACTTTGTCTTGCCCAAGGATGGGTAAGTTGAACAGTTCTAGTAGAGCAATCAATCTTAGCATAATGGGCTGACATCCAGTCCATACCCAAGATGATGTTTATGTCCGAGGACTTAAGAGCTATTAGAGATGCAAGAAAGACTAATCTGTCGACAAGAATTTCATTCCCATGACTTATTCTCGAGGTTTGCCATCTAGAACCAGGAGTTTGAATTTCCATGGAGGTATGCATGTCACGAGAAGGTGGTGTTGTGCAATCGAGCATAGCTCTCGTAAATAAATGAATGAGATGCTCCAAGATCAAAAGAACGGTTGCCGGATGGCAATTAACAAGAAGCGTACCGAGGACGACGTTGGGATCCTCATAGGTCTCTTCAGCAGAAACATAATTGACATGGCCACGAGCGGTGGCAACTGGTTTAGCATAGGGCACCTTTCCTGCTGGCTTGCCGCGGCCAACAGACTTTCCAACTTGATTGGGGTTGTTCTGGGGACACTCTCGGATATAGTGGCCCGTCTCTCCACACTTGAAGCAAGTTATCACATTTGGGCGTGGAGCAGCATTAGCAGTGGGACCTCCATAAGTCTTGGGCGGAAAATACTGCTGGTTGGGGCGAGGCGCCTCAAAGGATGGCCTCGGGGTGAACCTGGGTGGTAGAGCAGTATTTGGAACCCAAACCCGGCGCTTCTGGGATCCAGAGCCGGATGAAGATCCAGAATCACGGATGTGCTTGCGTGAAGCCTCAAAATCAGACTGTCCGGTTTCGGCGCTGATAGCCTTATTGACTAGCTTCGGGAAAGAGGTACACTCATGCAGACGGAGGTCTCGGCGTAGCTCGGGCTAAGTCCCTTGCGGAACCTTGCTCGCTTCTTGGCATCGGTAGAAACCTCTTGGGAGCATAACGTGCTAACCTCCCAAATTCACGCATTGTAGGCATCCACCGTTAGCCTACCTTGGGTGAAACTGCAGAATTCTCCCGCTTGCGGTCCATAAGACCTTCCGGAATATGATGCTCACGAAGGCGGCACTCAATTCAGCCCAAGTTGTAACTTGTCCAACCGGACGATAGCCTCATAATTTTCCCACGAGAGACTAGCGGGGCCTTCAAGATGATAAGCGGCAAAGGTGACCTTGTCGGCCTCAGCCACGTTAGCGGAACGCAGCTTGTGGTGGATCTTTGCGGGTTAATCATCCGCGCCGAGAGGCTCGACGGAATATTTGAACTTTGGGGATACAGCTTGACGAAGTCGTTGAGTGAAACCAAATCATTTCTTGGCTGGCGTGCGGTGTTTTGTTCAATCCGCCCGAAGAAGCGGTTGGTTTCACGCTTATTATGCTCGCTTCAAAGATAACCTCGCCAAAGATGGCGGTTGCGGCAGATTCACATTTCTGGCTGCACTAGCTTCCCCGCCCGAGCAGCAGGAGTGTTGTGAGTGTTGACCATCCTAGGAGACAAAGCAAAGGTTTAAACCAGGATGGCAGAATTTAACAAGGAAGTGCGGAAGGTAATGGATAGCATGGAATGCGAAGATGTTCATCCGTATGACATGGTATTATAAAACTGCCATATATATATATATATATATATATATATATATATATATATATATATATATATATATATATATATATATATATATATATACCAACGGTCATACACACCATTCATAGTTTAGTACAAGCTCGACGGAGTACAACTATAAGGAAAGGCGTTACATCTCATCGGAAGCATCCCAACTTCTATACATTATTTTTCTACACTTCCTAACGATACACACTAAGTCATATTCCACAAGTCACATGGGACGGTGGAAATACAACTACTACCATACTAGGAATACTACTACTAATTCAGGCAGCTCCATAGTAGTCCTCATAGAAGTCACCACCCAAGCTCGAAGTGGAACATGATCGTCGGAAAGCATAATCATGTGGGGCCTGTGGACCATAAGGACTCGGATGTGGCCGTGGTCCAACAAACGGTGGTAGACGAGGCCCACGAGGAGGAGTGATGCCTCCAACCTCACGCCACTCCATAAAGTCTGGCAGACTCGCCCGCACAGGGTACAAGTCCCTCATGTCCATATATCCGGCTTGTACGGCAGGTGCAAACCTAGTCAGAGTAGCCCAGTGGTCAGAACGGCATTGAAAAGCTCCATACGCAAGGCCCGATTCTCATGGTCCTTGTCCTCCAGATCTCAAGAGTAGTGCGAAGGAGTGAGTCCTCATGGGATGCATCGCTGTACAAACCATGAAGGTAGCCATGCGCCCTGTGGAGGATGCTTGGCATGTAGCGAAAATCGTGTTGCCAAAGAACGCAGATTCGCTCGAATAATAGTCATCATGGAATAGGCTGCATCTTGCAGACATTCCAATAGTGAGTCCGAGCCCATAAGAACAAAGTGAAGTGGCTCAAGAGCTCGGATAAGATGGATAAACCGACCGTGCATAGGTATTGGCTTTGATTGAAATCCCTAAACTGCTCCTCGACGGTATATTCAGGATACCATCGATAACCAGACTCAATCATCACCCGAACCAACATTGCCGTGTGACCACACACACCAATGCAACGGGTCAGGCGAACCACTTGGTTCTGGGGACGGGTGGCCATCTGAAAGCACAGCCACAATGCAAAGGCATTAGAATTTCTAGGGAAAATCGGGCAGCATAACATCTGTAAATGCTCAAAATCAGATTTGAGACATTCAAAATCAGATTGCAAAACCACTCAACAACATCATATCAAGGTTCTGGTTCAACTGATAGCATACTAAAATTTAGTAGCACTGAACTGAGGATGTAACCAACAATCCTATAAGTTACTACGGATTAGTAACACGTGAACACGATAGAGAGAAGAGAGCCTAGTCCTATACCCACGCCGAATGAGAAGAGGATGACTCAGATCGAGGGCATAAGGTAAAGGAGTAAAAGAGCCTTACGCTCCTCCCACAATCAATTCCCTACATATAACTAAAGCATTTCTAGACTCAACTTGACCAGTTTGGCTTAGCGAACCCACAGGCAGCCCCGCTCGATGCCAACGCTGTCGAGACCCCGATTCCAAGTCACATCGACCTAGCTGGTAACACCTCATATCACTTTGCGGCCTCACGCACGGTATTCCCACGGTGTCGCCTTACCATGGCCCGGGACCGTTGGCGCCTTTTGGCTCACGATATGATAGTGTCGCTAGCATCCACATGACAAAGAACCGGGCCGACATGGCTAGTCATGAACCCAAAGCGCACTAACCTATGGGGACAGCATACATGAATCACTTGAGCATGTCGGTCATCAACATATGAATTCGGGCTGTAGGCTGGCTAACAGGACTCCGTATCCCGGCTGTAGCAGAGCTAGGCAGGACTCGAATACCACCGTGACATTTCGAGGGATGTATATAGGAACGAAATGAATCACATGCCGCCGGTCAGTGTCCAAGCAGTAGTCTTTGGGCTAGCAGGACTCGTGAACCGGGCTGAAGCGGACTACTATCGCCGGAAGCACGAGACTACATTTCCCCATATGAGAGGCTGCCAAGGATAAACAACTAGTTTGTCGGATCCCACTCATACCAAGCATTTCAATCATACACGCATAATATGCCCGATATGAGTAAATACAACAAGGCATCACAACAAAACTCTACAACTCAAGTACTTTATTTAAGAGGCCCGAGGAGCCATACATAACATAGTCATACAGGTAGGGGTCACATGACCCAACACTCAAGTCATACAATCATACAAGCACATGCGAAGCAAACTAGTCTCGAGTACGAGACTCTAGAAAGAAAGAAAGCTTGTTGGAGCCTTTCTATCTACAATGGCCCTTCACAAGTCTTAGATCGCCACCGGGTGGCTAGTTCACTCGTCAAGTCAATATCTACATAGAATCCGTCGGAGGGGTAGTATTGTCCTCTGAAAAACATTAATTACAAACATGAGTACAAAGGTACTCAGCAAGTCTTACCACGTAATCCTATCATACATGCACATTCTCAAGGAAGGAAGTGGAGTTATTTGCACAAGCCAGCTTTGACTCTTGGCTAAGCTATCCTACGTGACACCACTTTGTAAAGCATTTGTCGTACACGAGTCCACTAATCACCATCACAATACTCCACCGTGGATCCTCTCTCGTCATCCCACGAGAGGGCCATCCACGATACTCACACTTATCTTGAGGCTTTTAATAGTATCCATTTACTTGTCTATGAACTGATATAGGTAACCCAGAATCCTTCTTCGTGGACACGGCTATTCGAATAGATCATATTAAACCCTGCAGGGGTGTACTTCTTCACACACGCTCTCACCACTTACCGCCGTTTACACGACATGTACTCGGCAACCTTCAAGCGGAAGCCCAACGTGGGTGTCGGCCACAGCCTACCTAAACACTCAAGTCCCTAGTCCAGGTTTATCACCTATTCGGGTTCCATCCGCAGGGAGTCCGGCCGAGGTTTCCCATACAACCCCGAACGATGTGTGCAGGGTTCCCGAGATACCAAACGGGCACTTTCGGTACACGGGCCACGTGCCTACCGCAACACAACCCACCCCTAAGGTCAGCGCTATGCGGCCCCAAAGATGCTACAAACACCGTAAACTACTTGCAACTCCGGACTAAGAACAAGGGTGGTTAAGAAGCCGAGAGGGTCAATTAAGGATCCCAATGTGTGGTAGTAACTGTTTCATGGATCACAAACACAGATCTCAGTTCTTAAGTTCGCTTCAATGAAACAACCCACCATGTACTCCTACATGGCCTCTCATCGATACCTTTACCAAATCGTGTTCAACACTTTCACTCTCGAACCAACACAACCTTTCACTCCAGTTCATCATCCCGATGAGCCGGACGACACAACTCTAAGCATAGCAAGCATAGCATGGTAGGAATCACAAACATGGCTCAATCAACTCCTACACATACTAGTGGGTTTCATCTAGTTCTTGTGGCAATGACAGTCATGCAAAGGAAGTGGGTTCAACTACCGCAGCACACAATAGTTTGAATCGCGTTGTCTTAATGCAGAAACGAGAGCGAAGCGAGAACATGGGTTTGTATCGAATGATCAATGAGTTGCTTGCCCGATGGAACTGGGTAGAGTAATGCCCTTGGATGGATAGTCGAGGTTATCCTCGGGGGCAGAACCTATCATGAAAGCACACCGAAAGTAAACACACATGACAATATGCAACAATATGATGCATGCTATGACATGGCAATATGGATGTGTGTTGGCCTAATGCAAGCTGAAATAACAGGGAATGAACTCATTTGAATCAAAGATTCAAATGATAGCTCATTTGAGTTAGTCCTAAAGGTGCATTATCTTATTCTGGTTAAACAGCATAGTTAACTTGCTTTAACATGCATGAAACCTGTACCAATGGATAGAGTGGATTTTTCTGATAATTTTTCATATATAAATCTTTGCATTTGGAGTTATAGATTAAAAGTTATAAGCATTTGAAATTTGAATTATATTCTGGAATTTACTATATTAGAATAAATCCAGAATTTGAATTAATGCATCAGCCATGCGTCAGCATGACGTCAGAGTCAACAGGGACGTCCAGGTCAAACCTGACAGTGGGTCCCGCATGTCAGGGTAATTTAACTTAACTAAAGTTTAATTAAATCTAACCCTATTTAGTTAGCGTGGCTGGGCCCCATTTGTCGCTGACTGTCGGGTCAACGCGGGCCACAAGATGGTCAATGTCCACGTCGGCTGCACTGGCGACTAGCCGCCGGCGAGCCCGACGCGGGAGGGAGTGTGTTTGGCGATTCCGCCACCAAACGAAGTCGCGGAAGGTAGCTACGGTAGCTAGGAGCGACCCGCGTCTCCGGTGGAGTTGGTTGGGGTCGGGGTGGCCGGAGTTGGCGCCGGCGACGAGCTAGGCGGCCGCCGGGGTTCGGCCAACGACGGGCTTGGGGTTAGAGGGCTCGGTGAGGTGCGGGAAGTACATGGGCAGACCCCTTGGGGTGCGGTGAGTGCAACGGACACCATGGGGTGGCCGGAGAGTGACCGGGAGCACGTCGGCGACGAGCTCCACGGCGGCGGGTGCGGGTGAACGTGGCTCGGTTGCTACGTTGCTCGAGGGCGCGAGAGAGGGAAGGGAGTTAGGTAGGCTCACAGGCGGCGACGTAGAAACCCTCGTCGAGGTCGGGATGAACCGGAGCGACGGCGGCGACGAAAGGGATCTCCGCGACGGCGAGCTCGGCCGAGGTCGGTGAGATGGGTTCGGGCACTAGAGCGGCGGGACTCGGCTGGCTAGGGGTAGTGGAGGCGGCGGAGCTCTGGACATGGTGCGGAGGAGCATGGACGGCGGGAGCACGACTACTGGCGGTGGTCGGCGGCGGTGGCGTCGGCCAAGATGGGGGAGAGCGAGAGATGATCCGGGAGGAGAGGAGTGTCCAGGGGTTCGGAGAGAGAGGAGGTCGGTCCTCGTCGGCAATTTGGCGAAGGAAGCGGCGAGGCGGCGACCAGGTGCGTGGCACTGGCGGTGCCGCCGCCGAGCACTGGCTGCCTGCTGGCGAGCCAAGCAGCTACCATGGCTGCTCTTCTTGGCTGGGCAGGCAGTGGGCGGGTAGGGCGTCAGTAAGGTTTTTCTGTTTTTAATCTTTTCTAATTTCCTGCAACTTTGTGGGGTTTTCTAAAATACCAAAACTGTTTTAAAATCACCAAAATGCTCCTGGTCCCTTGTTGGAATATTTCCAACATGAAACATTTAGTTTGGCAATTTTGAACATTTAAAATATTTTGTATAATTTAAAATGCTCAAGTTCAAAACTTGTGAATTAATCCAAGGACCTTTGGTTGACCTAGAAAATGATACACCTCCTTTGACATAGGTTCTGAACCAAAGCAAAGAGGATGAGCATTTTGAAGGGCATTTCAGGTTCATTGAAATAATTTTAGTAAACCCTAGTTGAATTAAGGGGGTGTTCGGGGTTTCTGCCTTCCCCATTTCAAATTCAAATGAAATTTAAACATGATGCACACCCTAATGCATGGTCTAACTGGGATGTGACACAATGACAATGGGAAGCAAGGCTGTAAGGCGGAGCGAATCCGAAAAGATTGCATCAGTTCGGATTGTTCTCTGCAACTCGGGAACATGAAGTTGAAATCGCTAGTAATCGCGGATCAGCATGCCGCGGTGAATATGTACCGGGCCTGTACACCGCCCGTCACACCACGGGAATTGGTTTCGCCCGAACCATCGGACCAATGATCACCCATGACTTCGTGTACCACTAGTGCCACAAAGGCCTTTGGTGGTCTTATTGGCGATACCACGGTGGGGTCTTCGATGGGGTGAAGTCGTAACAAGGTAGCCGTAGGGGAACCTGTGGCTGGATTGAATCCTTCGCGATGGAAATGCTCTCGCCTACTTGACTAAACTAAGGACATCAACGGTATAAACATGTAGATTTTCTACTTTTCCATTTTCCTTCTTGTTTATCAATCACCAATCAAGACAAACCGGGCACTACGGTGAGACGTGAAAACACCCAATCCCATTCCGACCTTGATATATATGTGGAATCGTCTTGCGCCATATGTACTAAAATTGTTCAGGAGACATGGTCAAAGCCCGGAGAAAGAGCAAGAAAACGGATGCGCTAACGCACAACGGCTTTCACGCTAGTTGCTCAAAAAATCGTATAAAAATCAAGCAAGAAAACTAAAGAAAGCGTTAGCGCGTTGGACTCGAAATCCAAATTGTGCTAGCTGACAAAGAAAAAACAGAATATAACAGAGATTATTGGTTCTGACTGGTTGGTAAAAGGACTCTAAATCCTTTGAATGGTTCGATTCCACAATAGAACAAAGAATGAAATGAATGAATGAAAGCCATGACCATGCCTCCAGTAGGAAGATCGAGGAACCGATGTTGGCGCTCCTGGTTCATGGGATCCTAACCGCGATGGGGAGATTAGATATTATTCTTTCGTAAGTCCATCCAATGGAGATAGGTTGCGGAGAAAGAAAGGAGAAAACTAAAGAGAAAGATGGACAGTAGATTGAGAGTATCCGAATCAAATAATAAAAAACGTAGTTATTTCATCAAATCCCGATTGTATGGGTGTGAATTGGAAAAATCTCGTTCTGGCTGGCAGCGGGCATAAGACTGAAAATCCTCTTTCGCCGGGCCTTTTGGACTCGAAATCCAAACGGAGAGAGTGGTTCGAATCCACCTCAGAACGAAGAATGAAAAAGGCGTCGAGCGGGTGCAAGCTCGAGGAGCTAGGAAGGATGGAAGAAAGCTTGACCGTCTTTTCATCGAACTACTCGAACTTTTGTTGAAAAAGTGGAAATGGCTCGATTCGAGAGGGTTGAGCTTCATCGGTTCTTGTGCACCAAAGGATGAGGTTTCTTTCCTGTCCTACAAATTGAAACCGTTCTAGCTTGATCTTGTGATATCGTCAAATCATCCAACGGAGCATGGAAACCATTTCGGTGGCGATAATGGCCTCCAAAGAGTTTTCGATGGAACCATACCACTATGGTCATCTATATGATTAGACCGTGCCGCTTCACTAGACTTTCCTGAACCATCCATTTGATCCCCACGGTCGTGACACCACTTTCTAAACAAAAGTTTCCAAATTCCAATGTGGAACCAAGCAGTAAGAGAAATTCATCATGGTAATTATTAGTCGAAAAACAAAGTGGAACGAGAGTCAGTTACAATGAAAAAATTGTTGAGGAATCATGTTGAAAGAACAACATTATGTGTCATAAATATCGTATATAGAGATTTTTCATGTATCGACGCTTTTGATTCAATTATGAAAGTACGCTGTACTGGACTTGCACCCCTAGTTACGAAGAAGTGCATGCCTGAAGCGGATGACCGGACCTTACCAACATACTCAAAAAGTATTCTATCTGGGTCTGCATGCTTTTGACAAGCATTGTTTCGATCTAGCTGTGTCAAATCGGTGTGAAGTGTCCTTCTAGGTTCGGCTGGTAGAGCAGAGGACTGAAAATCCTCTTTAGTTTCACGATGGGACTCTAAATACCAATTGCTCTAGCTCGTGGTTCGATTCCTCAATGAGCTAACAACGAATGAATGTGGGTGGTCAACTGTAAGCTCGTGTGCCGGAAAGAAAGGACAAGGGAGGGATTGAGAGAAGCTTTCACGGTGGAAAATGAAAAAAGCATATCGTTCTTAGAAATTGTGGAATTTGACTCAGTTAGAGCTATGGTTTAGCATCAAGAGGGAAGTTTTGTAAAAGCAGCAGGAAGAATTTCTCAGATACCCGTGAGTGTATATAACTTGGGTCGTGTTATAAATGCTATGGCTAAACCTATTGATGGGAGAGGCGAATTGTAGCTTCCGAATCTCGCTTAATTGAATCTGTTGCTCCAAGTAGAATTTCCAGGTGTTCCGTATACGATCCTCTTCAAACAGGGCTTATTTCTATCGATTCGATGATCCCTATAGGGTGCGGTCAGCGAGAGTTTATTATTGGGGATGACGGTGGCAAAAACAGCGGTAGCTACAGATACAATTCTCAATCAAAAGGGCAAGGTGTAATATGTGTTTATGTAGCTATCGGTCAAAGAGCATCCTCCGTAGCTCAAGTAGTAACTACTTTTCATGAGGAGGGGCCATGGAATACACTATTGTAGTAGCTGAAATGGCGGATTCACTGCTACATTACAATACCTCACTCCTTATACGGAGCAGCCCCGGCTGAGTATTTTATGTACCGCTAATGACATACTTTAATAATTTATGATGATCTCTCCAAACAGGCACAAGCTTATCGCCAAATGTCCCTTCTATTAAGAAGACCTCCCGGCCGTGGGGCTTATCCAGGGGATGTTTTTTATTTGCATTCACGCCTTTTAGAAAGAGCCGCTAAATTAAATTCTCTTTTAGGAGAAGGAAGTATGACCGCTTTACCAATAGTTGAGACTCAATCTCGAGACGTTTCCGCCTATCTTCCTACTAATGTAATCTCCATTACAGATGGACAAATATTCTTATCTGCGGATCTATTCCATGCTGGAATTCGACCCGCTATTAATGTGGGTATTTCTGTTTCCAGAGTAGGATCCGCGGCTCAAATTAAAGCCATGAAACAAGTAGTGGCAGATCCAAATTGGAACTAGCTCAATTCGCAGAGTGACAAGCCTATTATTCGCCTCTGCTCTCGATAAAACAAGTCGAATCAATTGGCAAGGGTCGACGATTAAGGGAATTGCTTAAACAATCCGTGCAAATCCTCTCCCAAAGAGAAGAGCAGATAGCTACTATTTATACGGAACAAGAGGATATCTTGATTAGTTAGAAATTGAACAGTAAAGAAATAGTTCAATCACCCGTAATCGCCGAAATCCCTCGAAATGGAGAGCGGCGCAAGTCTCACACTCTTTCTCTCACTCTCTATCCTCTGTCTTTCAGATTTTCCCTCGTAGCGATATGGTGAAATATTATTATGTAAGGGAGCTGACCCACGGATTCAATGGTGAATTCTGATTTCCCCTGATCGAACCAAAGGAGAAGAATAGAATAATTCATCGTGCAAAGGAGCAGCAAACCTTCAGAGAAAAGGGAGAAAACCGGAAAAAACTGGAAGTCTTGGCTGTATGACAAATGCTCAAATAATTGAGCTGCGTATTCAGATCCAAACGATCAAGAAAGGATCCCTGACTGCTCAAGATTATCTCAAGCAGGATCAAATTCGGTCGATCAACTTGCAGCAGCAGAGAGAACCTGTGATAGACAAAGATCTTGTCTTGTACACACTTGGTGGATTAGGCGAGAGACCCTTGACCAGATTCAGTGACCTCGGAGGGGACTGAGATGGTGGAGAATAGCCACCAAGGAGAGTGGCGAAGACATCATATCCAAGGACTAAGAGAGCAGCAAATAAGATGAAATGTAAGTCACCATCAAAGCCATGAGGAAGAGCTCAAGGATTCAGGACTTTGGGCGACCATCTAGGAGAAGGCGACTGAGGGTATCACAAAAGAATCTGGAAGGTAATCCCTCTTGCTCCAAACATGCTTTTCCTATCCTAAATGATGTCCCTAATACATATTATTATGAGATTGCTTCCAAAAAGTAATATTAAACTAAAAGGATCCAATGAAGAACCGGGAATAGCTTATATCCAGTCCTTCTCACGACTTGCGAATAGACTTATTCGCAACCATACCTTATCTTATTTAAAAGAGTCCGTGTCTCGTGAATGATCGAACTTGGTAAACTTTGAAATAATCGTTTAGATAGCATTAGCCGCTTTTCTTCCTTTTCTCTCGCCAGTCTTTCAAGTTCTCACCCTCCCGTAAAAGAAGGAAAGTCTTCTTACTAGCTAGCTTTTATATCTCATGAATAGGGATTTAAGGAGTGTAACTATAACCTATTTGTCACAAAGTTCAATACTCTCTAGAGGAGGTAAATCAATAGATACGGGTACGCCTGGTTGAAGCAGCCCCTACACTTCTATGGGTTGTTCCAGCCTCTTCTAGTGGGTGGTTTTTCATTTCTACAACAGGTGCTTGGTTCAAAAAAGCTTATGAGTTGAGTTCGTCCTCGCCTACGGATTGGGGCAGCATTCTCAGATTACTTGACTTTTCGCTAGCTAGAGGAGAGAAAAAAATCCGCTTTCATTTACCTTTAAGTCTGAGAGAAGGCTTTTCTTTCTATTAAAAGATCACAAATCGTAGGGTGATCGGTCCTCTTTCAATCCTTCATCTTCTTATGAGTAGCCGCCATGGGGGTCCTCATCTGAATCCTCCACTAGCATTGGACCAACAGTCAGTCTAGCTCTCGCTCTTATCCAATTTCCTTATCCTTTCAGGCAAGGTCGGAGTAGTAGGAAAATACAATTTCTTTTGTTGCATGCGGACCGCTTGTGAGACTCAAGAAATTGAAGCTAAATGACAATCTTAACCTACTTGCTTACAGGATCCTTAAGAAGCTGTGGACTTTTGCACCTTCGTCTAGCTTGAGTTATCTTTTAGTTCTCTCCCTCGGCAAAGTGGATAGGAAAGAGTCTTACTTCCATTCCACTAGCCAAGAATAAGGAGAGTGACTTTCTCTTTGAACCTCTTAAGTCGACTTGAAAAAAAGTGGTACACCCTCGGAGATATAGGGACCGCCATGCTCGTCCACTTTCTTGATAAACGACTTGATGCATTTTCTCTTCCTTGCCGCTGAGACCGAGACATATCAAAAAGATCTATTACTAAAACGAGATTGGGATCATTCTGTGGTTACCGGATGATGGGAATAACTAAGCATAAATTTGGAAATGAGCACGAAATGTCTATAAATGAATTTTCTCATTATTCGTTATTTCCGGGTCTTTTCCTTGCATTCACTTACAACAAGAAACAACCACCAGCGTTTGGTGCAGCACTTGCATTTTGGTGCGTTCTTCTTCCTTTCCTTGGTCTTTCATTCCGTCATATTCCAAATAACTTATCTAATTACAACGTATTAACCGCTAATGCACCTTTTTTTTATCAAATCTCAGGGACATGGTCTAATCATGAGGGTAGTATTTTATCATGGTGTTGGATCCCAAGTTTTTATGGATTCCTTTTTTGTTACCGGGGTTGACCCCAAAGCCATAATGTCTCAAAACGAAGAGGCTATAGAGAAACTTTGATTTTTTTCCTTTGTCTCGAACTTCGTGAAGAACTCCATTCTATCTCTCCAACAAAAAAGTTTGGATGCGCCCCAGTTGTACACTCCCTTCATTCGGAGAACCCTTGTTGATTCTGAAAAAGGACTAATCTTTTGTTACATCTGGCACAAGATGAAAAAGAGAGAGCTTCTCCTATCGATGAACAGCAGATTGAGCTCTTGGCATTGCTTTGTTTTTCTCTCCTTTCCTCTCAGCGAGTTCCGATCCTTTTGTTCAAAATTTCTTTGTTCGTACCGAACCGCTAGCAGAATCAAATCTAGTTCCACAAGATCCTATATCAGCTATACATCCTCCTTGCATTTATGCCGGAGATGTCGCCAGTGCTATGGGCTTTGGGTTATGTAGATCCAAAATGATGAATGGGATGGTGGCACTCCACTCGCTGCCAATGCGGAAGGATGCCGCCGAAAAGAATGGAACGCTGCTTTGCTCTGTTGGATGCGTCAGATCCCATATAAGAAGCTCGCTCTTTACCCGACCATTCAAACATTTTGTGGGTGGTGCGCCTGCTCTATTGTTGCGTAGCAATAGAAGCCTGCTCATGCTGCTTCGGCGGCGCTTTTTCGCCTTCTCTTCGCTCTGGACAGGAGCGCTAATGGACATGGGGAGGGAGCAGGCGAAGCGTGTCGTTCGTAATGGAAAGAAAGACACCACTACTTCGCCTCTTTGTTGGACCTTGGCCTGAACACGGTGGTCTCGACCGGACCAGAACCAATTCAATTTGGATCTTGACATGTCGGTTGTTTTTAACCGTAGGCATCTCGCCAGGAAGTTGGTGGGCTCATCATGAATTAGGTCAGGGTGGCTGGTGGTTTCGGGATCCGTAGAAAATGTGTCTTTTATGCCTCGGGTATTAGCCATAGCTCGTATTCATTCAGTAATTCTACCCCTTCTTCATTCTTGGACCTTGCTTCTCAATATTTTGACTCTTCCATGTTGTGTCTTAGGAACCTTTTCAATACGGTCCGGATTGCTAGCTCCCGTTCATAGTTTCGCTACAGACGATACACGAGGAAGTTTTTTATGGCAGTTCTTCCTTCTAATTATAGGCATATCTATGACTCTTTTTTACCAGATGAAGCAGGAGGCATCGGTCCGTAGAACCTATAAAAAAGAGATGGTTGTGGCGCGAAGTACTCTTGTGCACCTACGTCACTCGGCTCGCGCGCAACCCCGCCCGTTATGTTTTGTTATGGAAGAATTCAGCTTCTTGCGGGGCTGGTTATTGAGCCAACAACTGGCTGCCGGATTTCGTCCCGTCCGTAGCGCTTCGAAGTCACTCTGGCGAAGCGCTGCTGGATACTTCGATCAATAGGAATAGGAGGAAAAAAGCTTATGATGAGCATCTATTGGAGTCGATCATTTCCAAGATCTAATTCCAGTTTTTTCTTATGTAGTGGAAACGCCTTACAATCTGAAGTTTTACGCTTAAGGGAAGAAATGTTCTTGGTGGATGCAGGCCCTGGGACCCCCAGAATTTGTATGCAAGATGAGCCTACAGGAGTGCCAATCAACCGAGCCACCAGGTTTGAGAATAAGGTGGGATCCCTGGATCTAGTGGCTGGTGAATCACCGATCAAAAGCGGATTTTGAGAGATTCTTCATCGATCTAGTGGCGGTGAATCATCGATCAAAGAGCGAGCAGCCGCCAGGTTTAATGATTTTGTGGGATCCTGGATGTAGCAGTGGTGAACCGCTTCTTCTTCCACAAAGATTCAAACAAAACCGATCTTGGATAGAATCAAGAAGATTTGGCGAGCGAAGAAAAAGGTCAAAGGGTTTATTATAAAAAAAATCAAAGGAGGTTATTCAGTAGCCATCGCGGGTTTCATTACTTTTCTTCCATTCAAAAAAGCTCTTCTAAAAAAAAGGATAGCGAATGATCGATTCACCATTGATAGCATTAACCCTAAAAGGAGGATATTATGATAATAGCGGTAGATCAAACAAGAACTTGATGAAAAGATAGAAAAAATTATGAAAATCCAAGCCCACCTTAATCCATTTTGTTGAGGATCTTGCACTTATTTCGGCCCTATATTTACATAGCCAAGAAAGGCTCTGGCGATCATGCGTGACTGGCGGAGCGCCTATCGCCCTGGCACGGCACTCTAAAATGCATGTTGGGTTGGGTCAGCAAGAAGAATTTGACTAGGGAGACGAAGAATGGAATTGAAGAAGGCAGCATAGTCTAAGATAACAGAATGGAACACCAACCAACAAGTAAGTGGTGGATTTGGATGGAGTCTCGCAGAAGAAGAGTACACGTGCTACCGCGCCCCAAGACGTGAGTCCTTTTTCTGCTTGCTGGCCAAGGTCAGTTCTTGAATCCCTTCCAAACACCAACCCAATCTCCATTCCTTGATGAGAAATGAGCAAGACCATATGTTTATCAAAAATATAGCCCCTATATAAACCTAGCCCTTACTACCCAAAGTTCTTTCCTTCAAATAGGACTAACTGCCCGAACCCGCTTGCTTATCTTCTACGATCTAATTAAGTTAAGCAGTGGTTCTTTTTTTGAAGTGACTAGAACTTCTATCAACTACTATTCTAGCACCCAGCTATGCCATGTGTTTATTCTATTCTATTCTATTCTTCAGGTATTCCTTTGAATAACTCATCTTTTCAGGTAAGACAATTTGAAGATCTTCTTAGTTAGCCTATCTGTATTCTTATCCTCTAGTGCGGATCCAATCAGATTTTATAAATCCAAGGCCTGACATCCATTGTGGGGATCATCTTTTATCGGGAGACATGGCCTGGTGGTTTTTGATCGAGATTCCTAATCAATAGGGTGAAGAGCTCTTCGCATGATCTGGTCCTACCTTTTGTCTACGCTATTTTTTTGTCCCTTCTCAGCTGATGTCCTTACTCCGGATAAATTGGAACACATTGATTCCGTTCGTTCCGCCCTTCGCTTGTGCCATAGTGCTTCGAATTATTTCTATACCCTTTGATGATGCAGCCTCGACTCTCATGGGTAAACTCCTACTTGATTAGTTAGAACTTCTCTGTCTCAACTCGTGGACCTATCTATCTTCTTATTTTTAAGAGATAGGGGTTTGCTATTCTCACGGATTGCTCATATTTATTTACCCCATTGAATAGTTTTTGCCTTGTTTCAGCTCTTCCTTCATCTGAACCTTCCAAGTACTAATCTATCTTTATGGGGAAGACCCTTCATCGACCTCCGGGCTACCACATCAATTGTAAAAAGTAGTTGAGTCGTGTCTCGCAGAGCAAAAAGAGTGAAATGAGGACATAAGCCCCTAGGTCTTCCTCTTCCTTCTAAACTAATTGCTTTTCGCTTGACTCTTCCGGTAAAAAAGTATCTTGAGTGGTTGAAGGAAAGCGAAAAGGAATGGCTTTTCATGTACCAGATCCGGTGAGCGGACATCAAGCAAAAATGGACATACAATCAAAGAGTAAGGAGCAGTTATTTGCAATGACGGGTGGATTGGTCGAGCTGCAAGGAGAGACTAGGTTATGGCGCGATAAAGAGCTTGATTCAATGCTCGGATTCGGTAGAAAGTAAGAGCGATAGCATATTCATAGGAGAGCTTTGTACTTGAAATTAGTAGTCCCGGTAGTTGGAAAAAAGCTCGAATACATATTCAAAGCATCAAGATAGGTAGTCCTATCATTAGTTGGCCATCATAGCAATTTAAGTAGAAAGCTTGCTTGGGATCGATCATTCAACTAAAGCTGTCGGGCGGGTAGGCTTTGAGGAACATTGGGGTTCCTTATGTTGTGGTGAGCAGATATGTCTATTATGCCCGGCAAAACAGATTTGCAAGGAGTTTGCCAAAGGCTTTCTCATTCGGAAAAAACAATTTCAAGTATATTTCCTTCTCCATTCTCTCTGCTCGGATGATTGCCGCTTGTGTGAATTTCATTGTTGTGGGTCCCGTGTGTGCTCGAATAAGATTGTTTTAGGATTCTATTTAGTTGAATTTCTTGACTCCATGGTGCTGGTTATCGAGTTTATGGCGCGCCGACCATCCTAAAAGTCAAAGATGGCGTTGACATTTACTTATTATGCTCTCTTCTAATAGTGGTCCTTGGTATTCAGGTTGTAAAATCTCGATAGGAAAGTCGACTGTTATACCTTGTTTTTGTAATGGCCTGTCTACTTTAAAAAGCCGAAAGATAAGGATTTCGCAAAACTTTTGCGTTCCATTTTCTTTGAAAAGAAAACCTTACCATTTTTGGGCCGTTGTTACCATTTCCATTTCCTGAACCTAACCTAACTAATACTTAGTTGTTTCCATTTCCTCATCTGGTGATAGATCCTCATCTTCTTCTGGCTCAAATCCCTTTTCCATATCCAGGCAGGCTTTAGGTGCGCTTTAGTTTGAAATCATTAAAGATATGCTCGACCTCGTTTATGTCCATGGTATCATCGACGTACCTTCTACTATCAACCAGATGAGATAGGGCTTTGAAAGGTCGAGTCGAGTCTCCTCTTTTTCTTTTAGGTCGTTTAGTAGTTCCCCAACCAGCTTTCTCCCGAGAAAGCCTTCACGAATTCAAAGAAAAAGGTTTGAAGGTTGATCTCGGGATCGGTGATAGTTCGGAACCAGCAAAGGGAGGCTGAAAAGCCATAGTGCTAACGCATGCCCCTGTAGTTTTGGAGCTAAAAAGACAGCAGCGAGCTCGGCGTTGAAAGCGAAGCGAGCAGCTAGCGCTTACTCTTTCTTTATGAGCGAGAGACTATCCAGATCTCTCGATCTAAGGACTCATGAGCTAACCGAAGCGAGCCATGAGGCGCCGATCGGCAAGGCTTGGAAAAGCCTTAAGTTTAGGCTCCTTCCTTCTCGAATGAATCACCGGGTCCAAACTCTTTGAGCTAGCTAATTTTTCCTTTACGAGATCTCGGCTCTTGAGAATGATTGTGTAGCGACCCGACCTCGGACGGTCAAGCCTCGTGTATTTGTGCCATCCTCGGATCGGTATCTTTGGCACACACGGTACATCAATGTATATATCAAAGTGCAATCACATGTATAAATAACGTAAAATGATATATACCTCGTAATACTCAGCGGAAACAATCAAGCGGGTGTGGAGTCCGATCAACGCCATCGGCGGGTTGAGTGTAGACCGTAACCTGTATCATAACTCTTACTGTCGAGGAAATATACGCAACATGATACGTTGCAGCCGTGTAGGTCATTACATTGAATGTACCGGCAAGATCACAATAAGAGAAAACAGATGATAAACTATACTATATGCGGTATGGCTTTGTGGCTCAGATTCGAGTTTTGTTTGCGTAAAAGCTGATTTATTTTCCCTACATCAAAGGAATAACTGGACTCTGTACTATGGAGTTTTCTATCATGACATGGTTCCGCCAACCGATGTCTCATAGCCCAAAATCATCATAAGTTGCCCACAATTAAGTTATCAATCCGGTGTTGAGAGTTCCGAGATAGATCCAGGTCCAGAGGCTCAAATTGTCCGTAACCAGGGACACGGCTAATCAATTAGGTTTTAACCCTCTGCAGAGGTTTGTACACTTTACCCGCAAGATTCGATCCCTCTTTTACGTTCTCGCACTTGAGGTGTTTGAGAACAAGATGACCAAACATGGTCTTCGAAGAGTTCCCGACCACCGTCCGGTGCTCATTCAATCCTACCGTAGTTCTACATACGCTAGCACGCCCTAGCGAGTTACAACTAGGGTCAACCAAGCCGAGCCCATAGTGACTTGCGGTTGCATGTAAGCTTCCGGGCATGAAGTATTCTTCCGTCTCTTTGAGTCTGGGTGAAGCTTTCCGCAAGATGTCATGGCGCTTCTCCATGCATCCCGCCAACCACTTTGGTTATCCAGGTGCCCGTCAACCGTCCTTCACCCAAAGAGTGTGTATTGAATTCTTGTCTCGAGTCTTGAAGTCTTGAGGCCTTGAAGATGCAGTCCTTGCAGATTCCATCATGGAGTTATCGTCATTGGCGTAGATCCTCCATTCTCACACCACTCCGAGCACTCATACCAACCCGTCTACTATAGCGTAGCATTAAAATAAATAACGTCCGGGCTTGGTAGCAGGGTGATGGGTTCCTACCTCATGCATACTACTCAACTACAAGGATTCAATATCACTTTGGAGGGATTGTTGCGAAGATGACACTAGATGCAATAAAACACATAGGTATGAAAAACATGGTCAAAGTGAACTTGCCTGGTAAGTTGATGAAGATAACAACACTCTCGAATAATGACTTGGTAGAACTAATCGTCACTCCGTTGAAAATCTATATAGTCAAACATAGCATTCACATAAGCAAACATCCTAGCAAACAATTTTAGCACTCGAAATAACAATCAAAACAGCAAGGAAAATCGATAATAAAACTCAAACAAAATCAAATGAAACTTCAAATAAAACTACAAAGAAAAACTACTAATGAAGATCTATGACTTTGCTACAAACATCTAATATAGTTTTGCCGTAAGTAAAAACTTAACAACAATTAAAACACTAAACTAATAATTTAACAGAAAATAAAAAGTACAACTAAGTTAACAGAAAGTATTTTTTCATAAAATTTTATTTGCAAAAAGAAACAAATAAAAAGCTTTTATAAAACTCTAACTATGACCTATAGAAGGTTTCTTACAAAACTAAGGAAATTTTTTAAAATAAAATAAATTTTTCTCCTGTTGTCTAACAGAAACACAACTAATTTTGTCAAAAGTGACAAAAAGAAATAATTTAAAACTAATAAAACAGTTAAGAAAAAGCTAAAACAGAATTAATAATAAAAACGGTACTGTTTTGCTAAAAACCTAATTTAAAAATAAAGTAAAATAAAGAAGTATATGCTACTGGATAGACAAAACCATAATAAAATAGTAGCAAAAAGAATCAATCAAAAATACTTTGTAAAACTCAAAATATGACCAAATTAGTGATTTGAACAAATTTCATCAAATTCAAATCTAGATTATTCAAATTTGAAACCTAAGTACACAAAAAGAAACTTAAGCAAATTTGTGACACAATGCAAAAAGAATCAACTCAAACGGAGTTACGGAACTTAAGTTATGAACAAAAGAAGTTTGAATATGAATCTGAACAAATTTTGAAATTTTAAACTTTCAAAAACATGTTTGAGTTGAATTAATGGATAGAGGAGATCGTAACGAAGAAGTGGGCGTTGGTTTCATCTAGTTTGGATGAACGAGTAAAAAGTTATGGCTATTTGAAAAATCAGGGCCAAGCTATTTTACAAAAGAAAAAATTGCTATGGCTAAGGTCTAATGTATAAATACGTAGACGACAATCTAATCTATTGTATTAGTCTAAAAGTAATAAACTACGGAAGTATAAGTAGAAAAAAAAAAGAAAACAAAGTAAAATACCTTTATAAGGCAGAGAAAAGACAACTTCGGAGAGAGAAGAAAATTTTCAGGAGTCGCGCCGGAGAGGAGAAAAAAATATTTTTCTTAGTCAAACCAAAATATTGATTTAACCCGAATCAGATGATTTTTGGAGGCTCTATAGGTCTATATTTATAGGTGGAAAAGAGGCTTAGGGGTCAAAAGCTAGGCAATGTGGGACTAAACGTAGATGAAAATATACGAAACAGAGAGAAGGTGCGCCATGGCCCAAAGGCCTTTAGGCGGTTCCGCCGGTCGCGCACCCTGTGATTTTTTTTTAGCAATAGAAAAGAAAAAGAAAAACTATGGGAAAAAGAAAAAAAAAGAAAGAAAAAAAATGGGGAAGGAATATGGCCCGCTGGGCCTGGCCCATTTAGGAGGAGGGAAAAAGAAAAAAAACAAAAAAACAAAGGAGCGCCCATGCTACTATGTTGCGCGCGTGGGCGACTGTTAGTCCTAAGCGCACGTGCAGTTTTTTTTTTTTGAAACAGAAAAGGAAATCTGAATAAATAAAACCAAAATAGAATTTTATATGGGCATATTATATATCAAAATTTTCAGAAAAATATTTCCTACAGCATGAACATTTTACTAACATCAAATAAAGTACACACAATTTTGAATAAATCAAAGAGTGATACTGCCCTACTAAAATCCAATAAAAATCATTTTAAAAATACCAAAATGACTCCAAATTTATTTATCTCCAATTTTCTGATGTAGCGAATCATGTTATCCTATTTTCCATGTATTTTATTTTTGGAGAAAAATAATTTGAATAAAACTCAAATAACTCCAAATTGAAAATAAATTCAAAAGAACTTTGAATTTATTCCTTTGAAACTCCCTACTCATATTTCATATGTTTTGAAGAAGTCATTTTATCCTCGCTCGTGAAAATCACTGAGTTGCATGAAGTGTATGAATTAGAAAATATTTCCAAATGAAATTCAAATATTTTCAACACCCCTTTTTCATTTAAATGGAAGAAGTCATGTTATCCTCTCTCCAGGGTTTTGTGATGAGAAACATTTGAATTCACGGAGATCAGAAATGCAAGGTGGAAGTTTGGGAAAGTCATTTCATTCCCTCTCATTCAACTTTCAAAAAGTTTCAAATTTCACTCAATTTCACTCAATCAATCAAACAAACAATCAAACAACAAGCATAATTATTTATTTGATATAACATTCCAAAATTTAGAATTTTGGGATGTTACAAATCTACCACACTTAAAATGAATCTCGTCCTCG
This sequence comes from Aegilops longissima, assembly GCA_021605205.1. Lineage (NCBI taxonomy): Eukaryota > Viridiplantae > Streptophyta > Magnoliopsida > Poales > Poaceae > Aegilops > Aegilops longissima. The sequence continues at coordinate 41,465 of JAHIAM010007235.1, forward strand.
AGATTCGAAGAGGCTAGCAAGAAAAGGTTAGGGTTTGGAGGTCTTCCAGCAAATCCATTGATCGGTATGGTCTAGTGTGCTACCACACTTAGAAGCATGGTTATCTTCCGACAAAACTCATGTACTTCATCCTTAGGGTTGGCGGTGTCGATCTTCTCATATCTTTGGTATGAATCCTTCTCGATACTCTTCGGTGAGAGCATAACCCTTTCCACAATATCATGTGTCATTTCATCATGGTAAGGTTCTTCCGAGGCGGGTCTTCATCTCTCGACGGTGCATCGCCAATACTAAACAACTATCGAAAATCTCACGGTGGTCGACAATTCATGGTTTCTCCTGCAGGAAAATGGTCGGGGTTGGATCTCAGCGTATAACCTACGATTGGCAACGGTTGCCTGTAAAGGGTTCCATCGTCCTACCATTCTATGGTTTTATGGCTTATCGCGTCGACACTCTTCTAAGGTTTTCAAGTCTCTCTGATTTTCCATCAACATATGATAGTTCATGATAGAAGTCTCCGGTATGGGATCCAATCCATCCCGTACTTGAATCATTACCACATACGTAAACAGTGAATCACATATTCTAACACTTGGGCATACTCACAAGCATTGCAGAATTTCTCTTGTTCTCGAACTGGGTTCGAGTAAATCCTTTGGTTCACAAGCCAAACAAAACATCTATCGTTACTTCACCACTCTCGGGTTTTGCGTAACCTCCTACGTAAACGTATATCTGATTGGATCACCGATTCTTCCAAATTTATTCCTTTATCAAGGTTACATCATTCCTTTTCAAAATCCTGGGCACTGTGGGTTATGGCCCACTTCAAGACTAGTGCAGCTTTAACTCATCCTTGGAGTAACTCTCTTGTTCCATATTACACCTCCTTTAAATCCAAGAGTACTGTTTCTTCATACCATCATATCAAAAGCAAAACTCCAACTTTTTTTTCCTTGAACTACAATCCGTGGAATATATATTTTCTTATCCATTAGTCTAGTCTTCTTCACAGGGTACTACCACCCTAAAAATGAAATTCACAAATCCATCCATAGACCATATTTCTCATATCCTCGAAAAGGGTCAAAATCCGTGTTCATAGAGTAACAACTCATACAATTAAACATATGAAAACATGTCACCTTAACTTTATTGATTTCATGAATTCATTACAATATCCGAGAGTTTCATTACATAAATTCAACTCCATATCCTTATGGAAACAATTGCTTCCTACTACACTTATTACCAATATCAAAATTCCAACTACTCAGCTCCACTTTCATCTTGTCGGAACATTTAGTAGCATAATGTCCTGCTTCCTTGCAGCGAAAACAAATGACTTTCGATAAGTCTTTGGGCTTCTTGGAGATGGTGCTGCTCCTTGAGTTCCTTGCTTCCTTTCGAGACAATGATTGGCATAATGCCCGACGTCCTTACATTCAAAACAGGTAATATAATTCTTGTCCCTATTTGCGAAATTGGGTTGTTACGAGGGTGTCTTTGTTTTCTCTTCCGGTTTCTTCGTTCGATCAAACCTTCTATTCTCTCGTGGATCAAACTCTATTGCTTCCGTCGGAAGTATCCGGATACTCTTTTCTTTCCTTGGTGCAATACTTGAAAATGTCCTTCTTCTCCACATGAATAGCAGGCATTGGAGTAAAATCTGTTGAGGCCTTCTCCATCAAGGTCTTCAACACATTCCTTCATCCTTGGTTCTTTCATAACTTCTCGGAGGGCTTCTTTCATTCCTTCTTCCTGCTCCTGAATAGTTTGTTGCACCATGGGGTAAATGTAACCTTGAGTCGGGTAGTGGGTGGTTCCTTCACACAAGAAACAAGTCACCTTACTAGTTGGGCATTCCTCGGTGGGTGTTTCTCCTCACAATGAGGGCATCCATCCTTGTGTTCCCCCAGGTGTGTCCTATTTCTCCATAAATCTTGCAGGCACAAGGTTTATTTCTTGGTGTATCATGTTGCTTCCGGATAAGGCGAGATCTTGTCGAGTCTTCTTGAATTCTTTCCAAGTCTTTGCTCCATTCCATCCTGTATAGCTTGATGCATCGCCACCATGTTGCAGCACTTCCTTCAAAGTCTTGGAGAGCGTAAGATACTTCATTCTTCCTTGAAACCAAATTGCTCCCAAAGTGATTCTCCATGTTCTAAATCCATAGTTACGCCTCCGGTGAGTCTTGATCCAGAGAATATCAGTCCAACTTCATTCATCAACTATGGGGTCCAAAAGTTTTGGGATGAGATATGAGAGAGGTGGGGAGGGATATACACACAATACAAACAATAGTTTTTTGAAGAAACAAGTTTTACTTTGTGGCTGTCGGAAAACATCAAACAAATGACAGCTCACAAATAAATGCATCTAACGTAAATGTGTAACAGGGTTTGGTCTTCTAAAGGTCAAATAATTCTTGATTCTTCAAATTCTTCTAGTCTTCGGAGTCTTCAATTGTTGCAGCTTCAACTCTTCTAATGCATGGTCAAATCCTCTTTACTCTGAAGAGGCCATCAGTTATCCGATATCTTGTCCTTCTTGGAGCGGCTTTAGTTGATTCTTCATGTGATCAAAAGGGAAAAGGGGTATATTCTAACTATTTGAGGTGAGAGTGTCTATTTGATAAAATCAGAAGAGATGAGAAGTAAGAGTCTTTTTGAAAATAAAGTTTTAGAAATTTCCTATCCTAGGGCTCTCCGGTTTCTAGGGTCACGTCCTCTATCAACATGTGCTCGATACCATATCAGAAGCGACCCGACCTCGACGGTCAAGCCTCGTGTATCTGTGCCATCCACGGATCGGTATCTTTGGCACACATAGTACATCAATGTATATATCAAAGTGCAATCACATGTATAAATAACGTAAAATGATATATACCTCGTAATACTCGGTGGAAACAATCAAGCGGGTGTGGAGTCCGATCAACGCCATCGGCAAGTTGAGTGTAGACCGTAACCTGTATCGTAACTCTTACTCGTCGAGGAAATATCGCAACATGATACGTTGCAGCCGTGTAGGTCAATTACATTGAATGTACCGCAAGATCACAATAAGAGAAAGCAGATGATAAACTATACTATATGCGGTATGGCTTTGTGGCTCTGTGTCGAGTTTTGTTTGCGTAAAAGCTGATTTATTTTCCCTACATCAAAGGAATAAGCTGGAGTCTGTACTATGGAGTTTTCAATCATGACATGGTTCCGCCAACCGATGTCTCATAGCCCAAAATCATCATAAGTTGCCCACAATTAAGTTATCAATCCGGTGTTGAGAGTTCGAGATAGATCCAGTCCGAGGCTCAAATTGTCCGTAATCGGGACACGGCTAATCGATTAGGTTTTAACCCTCTGCAGAGGTTTGTACACTTTACCCGCAAGATTCGATCCCTCTTTTACGTTCTCGCACTTGTGGTGTTTGAGAACAAGATGACCAAACATGGTCTTCGAAGAGTTCCCGACCACCGTCCGGTGCTCATTCAATCCTACCGTAGTTCTACATCCGCTAGCACCGCCCTAGCCAGAGTCACAACTAAGGTCAACCAAGCTAGAGCCCATAGTGACTTGCGGTTGCATGTAAGCTTCGGGCATGAAGTATTCTTCCGTCTCTTTGAGTCTGGGTGAAGCTTTCCGCAAGATGTCATGGCGCTTCTCCATGCATCCCGGCCAACCTTTGGTTTCTCCAGGTGCCGTCACAAAATCCTTCACCCAAGAGTGTGTATTGAATTCTTGTCTCGAGTCTTGAAGTCTTGAGGCCTTGAAGATGCAGATCCTTGCAGATTCCATCATGGAGTTATCGTCATTGGCGTAGATCCTCCATTCTCACACCACTCCGAGCACTCATACCAACCCGTCTACTATAGCGTAGCATTAAAATAAATAACGTCCGGGCTTGGTAACAGGTGATGGGCTCCTACCTCATGCATACTACTTAACTACAAGGATTCAATATCACTCTTTGGAGGGATTGTTGCGAAGATGACACTAGATGCAATAAAACACATAGGTATGAAAAACATGGTCAAAGTGAACTTGCCTGGTAACTTGATGAAGATAACAACACTCTCGAATAATGACTTGGTAGAACTAATCGTCACTCCGTTGAAAATCTATATAGTCAAACATAGCATTCACATAAGCAAACATCCTAGCAAACAATTTTAGCACTCGAAATAACAATCAAAACAACAAGGAAAATCGATAATAAAACTCAAACAAAATCGAAAGAAACTTCAAATAAAACTACAAAGAAAAACTACTAATGAAGATCTATGACTTTGCTACAAACATCTAATATAGTTTTGCCGTAAGTAAAAACTTAACAACAATTAAAACACTAAACTAATAATTTAACAGAAAATAAAAAGTAAAACAACTAAGTTAACAGAAAGTATTTTTTTCATAAAATTTTATTTGCAAAAAGAAACAAATAAAAAGCTTTTATAAAACTCTAACTATGACCTATAGAAGGTTTCTTACAAAACTAAGGAATTTTTTTAAATAAAATAAATTTTTCTCCTGTTGTCTAACAGAAACACAACTAATTTTGTCAAAAGTGACAAAAGGAAATAATTTAAAACTAATAAAACAATTAAGAAAAAGCTAAAACAGAATTAATAATAAAAGCGGTACTGTTTTGCTAAAACCTAATTTAAAAATAAAGTAAAAATAAAGAAGTATATGCTACTGGATAGACAAAACCATAATAAACAGTAGCAAAAAGAATCAATCAAAAATACTTTGTAAAACTCAAAATATGACCAAATTAGTGATTTGAACAAATTTCATCAAATTCAAATCTAGAGTATTCAAATTTGAAGCCTAAGTACACAAACAGAAACTTAAGCAAATTTGTGACACAATGCAAAAAGAATCAACTCAAACGGAGTTACGGAACTTAAGTTATGAACAAAAGAAGTTTGAATATGAATGTGAACAAATTTTGAAATTTTAAACTTTCAAAAACATGTTTGAGTTGAATTACTGGATAGAGGAGACCGTAACGAAGAAGTGGGCGTTGGTTTCATCTAGTTTGGATGAACGAGTAAAAAGTTATGGCTATTTAAAAATCAGGGCCAAGCTGTTTTACAAAAGAAAAAATTGCTATGGCTAAGGTCTAATGTATAAATACATAGACGACAATCTAATCTATTGTATTAGTCTAAAAGTAATAAACTACGGAAGTATAAGTAGAAAAAAAAAACAAAGTAAAATACCTTTATAAGGCAGAGAAAAGACAATTTCGGAGAGAGAAGAAAATTTCTAGGAGTCGCGCCGAAGAGGAGAAAAAAATATTTTTCTTAGTCAAACCAAAATATCGATTTAACCCGAATCAGATGATTTTTGGAGGCTCTATAGGTCTATATTTATAGGTGGAAAAGAGGCTTAGGGGTCAAAAGCTAGGCAATGTGGGACTAAACGTAAATGAAAATATACGAAACAGAGAGAAGGTGCGCCATGGCCCAAAGGCCTTTAGGCGGTTCCGCCGGCCGCGCACCCTGTGATTTTTTTTAGCAATAGAAAAGAAAAAGAAAAACTATGGGAAAAAGAAAAAAAAAGAAAAAAAATGGGGAAGGAATATGGACCGCAGGGCCTGGCCCATTTAAGAGGAGGGAAAAAGAAAAAAAAACAAAAAAACAAAGGAGCGCCCATGCTACTATGTTGCGCGCGTGGGCGACTGTTAGTCCTAAGCGCACGTGTAGTTTTTTTTTAAAACAGAAAAGGAAATCTGAATAAATAAAACCAAAATAGAATTTTATATAGGCATATTATATATCAAAATTTTCAGAAAAATATTTCCTACAGCATGAACATTTTACTAACATCAAATAAAGTACACACAATTTTGAATAAATCAAAGAGTGCTACTGCCCTACTAAAATCCAATAAAAATCATTTCAAAAATACCAAAATGACTCCAAATTTATTTATCTCCAATTTTCTGATGTAGCGAATCATGTTACCCTATTTTCCATGTATTTTATTTTTGGAGAAAAATAATTTGAATAAAACTCAAATAACTCCAAATTGAAAATAAATTCAAAAGAACTTTGAATTTATTCCTTTGAAACTCCTACTCATATTTCATATGTTTTGAAGAAGTCATTTTATCCTCGCTCGTGAAAATCACTGAGTTGCATGAAGTTTATGAATTAGAAAATATTTCCAAATGAAATTCAAATATTTTCAACACCCCTTTTTCATTTAAATGGAAGAAGTCATGTTATCCTCTCTCCAGGGTTTTGTGATGAGAAACATTTGAATTCACGGAGATCAGAAATGCAAGGTGGAAGTTTGGGAAAGTCATTTCATTCCCTCTCATTCAACTTTCAAAAAGTTTCAAATTTTACTCAATCAATCAAACAAACAATCAAACAACAAGCATAATTATTTATTTGATATAACATTCCAAAATTTAGAATTTTGGGATGTTACAGATTGGAGAGAGCCCCGCCTCCTCTTGGTTGGTGCCGGGCCCGAGAGTGATGGGACTACTTCCTTAAAGAGCCTTTCGTTCGGGCCGACAGGAGGGGCCTTGATCTATCAATTGAGGGAGCAAAAAACAGGCTTTGCTCCCCCTTTTTTAAATGAAGAAAGAAAGAAGGGTCGAAGTTTAGACCGCTCATAGTAGTTCTACCATAGAAAAGATCATGAAAGAGGCGATCATAATGGTACCCGAATCCATTTACGATCCCGAGTTTCTAGACACATCGCACTTCCGCTCGGGTCGAGGCTGCCACTCGGCCCTCAGACGGATCAAAGAAGAGTGGAGAACCTCTCGCTGGTTTTTGGAATTCGACATCAGGAACTGTTTTCACACCATCGACCAACATCGATTCATCTCAATCTTGAAGGAAGAGGTCGATGATTCCAAGTTCTTTACCCCACTCGAGAAAAAGTTTTCCACGGACGACTCGTAGGGGTGAGAAGGGCCCGACTCCATCCCAAGCAGGTGTACTACTGTCGGCCCTACCGTGCAATATCTACCTACACAAGCTCGATCGGGAGATAGGGAGGATCCGTGAAGCACGAAATTCCTCTTGTAGTGAAAATAAGATCGGTTCTATTAAGAATAGGTCGTCGTATTGATGACCAAGAAAAGTATGGAAAAGAAGCAAGCTTCAACGCTCCCCAAGACAACAGAGCCCTCATAGTGAGGAGGGTAAGAGCATCCAACATAAGCGACCTTTCATTCCTTGTTTAGGTGCCGTGGCACATCCCCCCACAAGCACCCCAGTGAAGGGGAGACCAGAAACGCTTTCATTTTCCCCCTTGGTGCCCTAGCCGCCTTCCTTAACAAGCCCTCGAGCCTCCTTTGCGCCGCCTTCATCATAGAAGCATTGGGTTGACCCGAAGGCAATTCAATGGTAGAGAAGGCTTTAATAAGAATTTGGCCATGAGAGACCTTCTTAAGTATTGCAAAGAAGGGCATCTTGATAGAGTTGGGCGGGGAGGCGATACTAGTTATCGGTCGAGAGAGGCTGGCCCATAAGCTGGCCCCTTTAAAAGCCATTCCTTATTAATAAGGATTTATTTGTGATATGCCGATGACTTACTATTGGGAATTGTGGGTGCCGTATTTCTTCTCATAGAAATACAAAAACGTATCACCCACTTCCTACAATCCGGTCTGAACCTTTGGGTAGGCTCCACGGGATCAACAACCATAGCTACACGGAGTACGGTAGAATTCCCGAGACGGTCATTGGAAGTCCCCGAGGGCGACTCCCATACAATTCTTGCGAGAGCTGGAGAAGTGTCTACAGGTAAAGCACCGTATCCATACAACTGCCTGCCACCGATGCTCCGCCATCCATTCCAAGTTTAGGGACCTAGGTTATATTATGCCTATCAAAGAGGCGGCGAAGGGATGAGCGGAAGAGGTAAATCTCATGGGGACGCGGTTCAACTAGCGGAGACTCGTGGAAAAGATGGACTAAAAGTCCCCAAGTTAGCGTATTATGGGGACCGTCAAGCACATCCGGCAAAGATTGAGGGGATCTCGTTGTTGCACAGCTCAGTCGAGCAAGGTGCCATCAGGCGTTCAACAGCGATCTCACGATCGGGCATGAGTGTCTGAAGAATAAATTGTATACTCCCTTTGGTCGGAAGGCGGGGAAGGAAGGGGACTTTGGGTGGGATCTTTCAGCGAATTCCCCATACGATAGAGGCGCCTATCAAAAGATACTCCGAAGGCGGGATCGAGGTCTCATTAGCGAAGAAGACCCAGCCAATCCACGTGGCCTCTTTGACCAACGTCAGCGACAGAGACATGGTAAATTGGTCCACGGGTATCGCGATAAGTCCTCTGTCCTACTACAGGTGCTGCGACAACCTTTACCAAGTCCGAACGATTGTCAACTACCAGATCCGCTGGTCCGCTATATTCACGCTAGTCCACAAGCACAAATCTTCGGCGCGGAATATAATCCTAAAGTACCCCAAAGACTCAAATATAGTCAATCAAGAAGGTGGTAAGACCCTTGCTGAGTTCCCAAACAGCATAGTTCTTGGGAAGCTCGGACTCGGTCAAGATCTGAACAACGACGGAGCACTCAACTACATGTTTAATAAGTAGTTGTCTTTTTCTATTTGGATTTTAGCGAACAGGCGTTTACATGAGATTAGTTGAGTAGGCTTGCCTTATCTGCTATAAGATAGCTAGTTGTGGGGCTTTCGGAAAAAAAGGCTAAAGGCTTCGCTATCGCTCATGGCTTGTATTGTAGTCGTAGTCTTGTAGTCGGCCCTCCATGCCTCTTTAGTCTTTCTAATCCTGAGGCCTTTTTCCTTCATTCATTTTGCGGTAGCTTACGCATCGTAAAAATAGAACCTTTCCGGCTGGAAGATCGCTGCTTCGCTTACGGCGACTAGCTTCTACCCACAATGGCTAAAGCTACCTTGAATCAATCAATGAATGAATGATTCGTAACCCCATGGGTTCGAGGACCCGTTGGTCAAAGGAAAAGGGGGTCCAGATTCGGGGCCGAGCCGTATGAGGCGAGAGTCTCACGTCTGGTTCCTTTGAGAAGGTGTGATACCACCACCTATCAGGCCCGACGAGCGGTCCATGGAGTTGCATCCCTACTCACCCGGTCTATGCACATCTCTCTTTCCAGGAGGTTGGCTGCCTATCCTAGATCTTCCCATTTCCAAAAAGATCCCTTGTTCGATCTGGTTTAGTATCAAGGTTCTTCTTTTTCTGTTTCTACATATATGGGTCCGTGCAGCATTTCCACGATATCGTTATGATCAATTAATGGGACTTGGCCAGAAAGTGTTATTGCCACTATCATTAGCTCGGGTAGTCCCCGTTTCAGGTGTTTCAATCACCTTTCGATGGCTCCCTTAATGTATGTGCCAAGAAGTTTCTTCTGAAGGGGGCTACTCCCCGAAAATGCCCCACCCCTTGTTCGTTTCTCGTTGGGGATTCATTGCTCGTTCTGCGGTTATAAGTAACGTAGCCAGCCTAATTTCTAGAATAGGGCTGCGGGCAGGAGGGCTTTGTTTGTGCAATCTTGCTCGCAACACCCACTCCTCCGGCGAACCTGCGATCGCCACCTCTAACTGAATGCTCAACTGAGGTCATGTACAACAACCTTAACCGCACAAGCACTGGCTGGGCCTAACCCCATCCCTAGAGGAGCCGTATGAGGCGGAAGCTCCACGTCGGTTTTGAAGCCGAGCCTTTCCAGCAATGGGGCCTAGGGACTGATATGATGATTGGTTTAGGTAGGGCGGCCGGCCTACTATGGGCACTGTGAGGGATTAGTCGTGAGACCGCGATCCACAAACCGGCGCATGGGACTCACCCTTGACTTGAGAATGGAAGAAGGAAACATAGCATGTCACAAGAGCGAGGCGAGGGGCTCCGCCCTCTGCGAGAGGGGCGCCTCATGAGCCGGGCTTTGGAGATTAGGCCTTTTGGCGAAGCCAAGTCAATTCGGACCACCAAACCCCTGCAAGCGAGGAAAAGGCCCTATGGAGTAAAGGGAAGCGTGTCGTTGTCACCTCCACTCCCTCCAAAGGTGCCTAGAGGGACGGGCAGACGCAGCTAGCGGCGCCCGAGGCGGATTCCCACGGCGGGGGACAGGAGGCGGCCATCTCGAGGCACATCACGACCTAAAGGAAACACCGCGAGACCGGAAGATAACCCAATTGGGAGTTAGAGGATCCATAGTACCGCAGCCTCCCGGACTTCATATTCATCATTTTCTAAAGAAAGGGTAAGGGATCTCTTTTACGCAATGGAAAAAAAAGCTCTGCTAATTTGACTCGGCACAACCTAACGATACATCCAATACCAATGATCTGTGCCTACCGATACGATACTCCTCCAAAAAATTGACTATATAAAGAGATAGTGTCAATAAAAAGGCTAGTGACAGAGAAGAGTCAATCTCCTTTACTCCTCCTAACACCTCAAGATGAGAAAATCCCTTCATCTAGGCGGGCACCCATGCCTACTCAGGGAGCAACTTCTACCACGGCTGACACATTATCTTCCATTAAAGACCAACGACCCATCCGAAGAAGTTGGTGACCGACGGGATGTCTCGAGAAGAAATTCCAGAATTGGTAGCCTCCCAAATCAAACATACATTGACAGGGGTTGCCAACAAAAGAGAGGAAAGAGGCCCTAGTGAATTTGATATGGTATCGTACCCCAAGGAAGGGGTATACTATACTGCGCCAAATTGCAAAATGTTGAATGGAGTAGGGAACCCTGAATAACACCTCGCCCTTTTCAAAGCTACATGCGGGAATACTGGGGGCAATGAATCCCTTCTTCTCCTACTCTATACTAAATAAACAATCTAATTATAGGAAGAGTTTCGAATACTGAAACTTAAAGGAAGGGCGGTTAGAACAAAGCAAGGGATGACACTTTCAATGCGCGAAATCCGTTTCGAGTTAGAGTGCGAAACTTCTTGCTGCAGCCGTTTTATTCGCTGCTTGCTACTTTCTAAAATGGAAGATAAGATGAATGAATGAATGAATAGATTGCATTTTTTTTCTAGTTCAATCTATAGTCTAGATTCCATTCCCTCGATCCACTCTCATTTAAATGATGGGATTGGGCCATACCAACCTTCACTTAGTCTTAATAAAATATTGCTTCATATCTTCAAGGATTGGGAGGAGGTGGCGTAAAAAGGAAGGAAAAAGGAATTCGAAATCCGTCCCTTCCCACAGAATCATCGGGCTTGACTTTCCTTACTTTCCCAACCCTGCTACTGTAAAAATATCTCTTTTGTTTTGAGACTAGCTAGTCGCTATGGTTTATGGAAAACTCTTCTCTCTCTGGTCTCACTTGAGTCCTTCTAGAAGTAAATAAAGGAAATGCTTATTCAACTACGGCATTGTCGGACAACCGACCGGATTCAAGCCCTAGCCCCTCAACTCGGACGGACTTGTGGAAATCCTCGAAAACAAGTATTGCTCAACTCACCTATCTATAACATAGAAATGTTGCATCCAACCACGAGCGAGAGATAAAGAATAGGCTACCATACGAGATGAGACAACTTCATTCTTGGCTTTCATCCCTACGCTTAAGAAAGATAAGGGATTGGATTTCATACCTTTTATTTAGAGCTCAAATCGTTCGATTGGAAAATGTAACCTTCCACCATCGTAAACCAAACCTCTTTGCTTTCTGGCTTTTCCTTCCAATAAACATCAGGGTGCGAATCTGAGTAGTTCCTTGCTCAAGACCACGAATCAAGAGCGAAGCAGAACCGGTTTTCAATTCATCGAAACTCTTGAAAAGTTCCTTTACTTTTACAGCGAAAGCACCTGCCAACAAATTGGAACCACAAGAAAATCCAATCCCCCACATCAAGAAACCTACGCATATTGAGGTAGAGAAGCCATATAAAGGGGTATGAGAACCGGTTTTCTTGCTTTTACCGAAATTGGAATCATATTGAGGTTTATTGATTTCCTTTTTCTGGCCTTTCTGGTTTGTTAATGGGCCTCTCTCTATCTCAGTCCTAGCCAACGGCATAGCAACACCTACTCTTCCTTCTGATGCAGCCTTCCTGGATCCATAATTTGGCTTCCTCGTTTATTGATTGCTTGCAATCGCCACAACAGCATTGAGTGAGCATCATAGAATCCTCAAGGCGTGAAGTAGAAGCTCTTCGAACCTTGATTGTGTGTGTTCGTGCCCACTCCAATAGAGCATTTGGCCATGTGAGCTTTGACTACGAAATCTACCTATGTCAATCAGTATAGCCACTAGAGGGATTGGAACAAGTATATTCCTTCTCAGACAGTACTTTAAGACAAACACGGTTCACAAGGTGGATTTTCTATCTATTAGTTGACTACGGAGCTTCTTCATCCCGACCTATCTATATGTGAAAAGCTCTCCGCATGGAATCTTCATAGTAGTAAGTAAGTGGGTTACAAGCTGTCCCTTCCTCAAACCACCCCGCAATAGATATAGGGTTTACCAACCTCAGACATGGACATAGACACCAGATCATTTTGATCGAGGACCCATTTTAGGAATAAAAAGGATAGAGACCAGACGTAGTTGAATCGGAAGGTCATGCTTTAGATAAAGACTTGTGTTCTATAGGAACAGCTGCCTATGTTCACCCGGCTGCCCTGCCTGTCGCAGAACCGTTGTGAAGCATGCATTCTATTAATTAGAAATAGCATCTATAACTAGTAGTAGACGGTTGCTTCGAGGTCTCACAGGTCCTGCTTAAGCGAAAATGTAGTTGTGGAAGTAGTCTTTCCCACTTTGCCTTACGCTCATAGAGATCTATAAGTATCCCTCTTGTCTAAGTAGGTAAATGCGCTCGGCCCGATGCTAAACTTTAGCATTAAAGCGAGTCCTTCTCTTCATGAATGTTCAGGAAGAAGAGAATCCCTAAGTGAGAATTGAATGCCATCCCATTTCCTAAAGAAAGAGATTTCCAATATACGTGAATCACGAAAGAACCAATGTTGTAACTTGCTTCATCCGGCATTATAAGTAATCAATGAGATTTTCTTCCTCGAGAACAAAAAGCTACACGAGGAGAGCCTTGTTTACTAAAAGACCAGAGGTGATGGCCTCTGAATTGCAGGGTATGGAAAGTGGGTGTTAATCAGCAAGATTATCTACATTTGCGGAAACCACTCTTTGGAATAAAGTAAGATCTTTATTTCATTTCAAGGAAAAGTTTGAGGTTTAGCCACCACTCGACAGTAGTGAAAAATCAAACTAACTCTAGGCGAAAGTTCACAGAGGATCTTTGATTCCTCCTACCTTATGAGCCCTTACGAAATGCCATTTTGAATGATGGACAAATCATGGGTGTCGGCGGTCTAGTCGAGCATTTTGGAGGCGCTGGCGGGCAAAGTAGGTTGACCCGTCCGAGGGGAGGGAACAAGCGGGCAATTGAACACCATAGGGCACAAGCGAATTGCGATGCGACCTGTATATATCAGGCAAGAGGTGCTACTCCGACCCGAATCCTGCGTGATGGTTGGTCACCTTACCAATCAATCTTGAAAAACTTCGATAAAAAGAAATGCGGACATCTAATCTAGTCTTTGCTTTCATCTTTTACTATTACTATTATTTATAGAAAGGCATCCTCTCTATACTCTAAACCCTTATTGGGGAGAAGTCACTCTTCTAAGTGCTATATACGAGCAAAGGGAGGAGGTCTCTATATATAGAGTTCTATCGAACCCAACCACGAAAGCTATGACATTACGGGCCTAGCGGATGAAGTGGCGGAGATCGGGGAAAGCGGAAAAACTCAGACAACTACTACTAAAGAAGACTCGGTCCTATAATGCCGAGTTCCTAGTTAAAGTTATGGTTACTACCCGGAGAGGAAAAAGATTCAGATTATGAAGTCATTCAGTCATTCAGATAAGGTTAGGGAAAGAAGAAGACAACAAGATTATGGCAGGCAGCCAACTCATCGAGTAAAGGCTCCCACGGCGGGTTGACCAAAATGAGGATCCCAAATGGCATGAGCAATAGGTCTTACGTGTAAAGGATCATGTATCCAGTCTTGCCAAGCTACATGAAACAGATTTCTGGACGTCCATAGAAAGATTATTGCTAACCGCCTAAAGTGAGAAGCAAAAATGTTACGATAAAGGCGTTCCTCAATAATATCATCATGACTTTCGAAATCATATGCGGTAGCAATACCAAACCAAATCTGACGAGTAGTGGGGTCCTAAGCTAAGCCTTGGCTAAACCTAGGAAATCTTAATTCCATAATGCCTTTCAAATCCTCCTAGCCACTATCCTACTGCAATAATTCTCGCTAAGAAGAATGCCCATGTCGTGGCAATTCCACCCAGAAGGTAATGGGTTACTCCTACAGCATGTCCTTGTATAATGCTCAAGGCTCTAGGCTGAGTAGCAGGAGCAACTTTAAATTTGTTATGAGCCCAAACGATAGATTCAATGAGTTATTGCCAATAACCACGATCGCTGAATAAAAACATTAAACTGAAGGCCCAGACAAAATGAGCACCTAAGAAAAAAAGACCATATGCAGATAATGAAGAACCATAAGACTGAATGACTTGCGATTCCTGTGCCCACAAGAAATCTCGAAGCCACCCATTAATCGTAATGGAACTCGTGCAAAGTTTCCCCTGTAATATGAGTTACCACCCTTGATCACTTATAGTACCCCAAACATCCATTGCATTTTCCAACTGAAATGGAAAATGACTACGAAATGCATTGTACATCCAGAATAAACCTAAGAAAACATGATCCCAGAGGATACTTGACATGTTCCCCTCGGCCGGCCCATCGCAAGGAAAGAGAAAACCTAGATTTGCTTTATCGGGTATCAAGCGGAACTCCGAGCAAATAAAACACCATTCAAAAGTATTAATACAGTCACATGTATGGTAAATGCATGAATGTGATGGACTAAAAAATCTGCGGTTCCTAATAGAATAGGTAACAAAGCCACTTTGCCACCTACTACTACTAACTCGCCGCCTCCCCACGTTAAGCTAGTACTTGTTGTTGCACCAGGAGCTATTACGCGGTAGCGATAGCATGGATATTTTGTACCCATTGAGCAAAGATAGGTTGTAATTGTATGGCAGTATCCGAAAACATATCTTGTGGACGGCCTAAAGCACTCATGGTATCATTATGAATGTACAAGCCAAAACCGTGAAAACCTAGAAATATACATACCCAGTTAAGGTGGGATATGATTGCATGGCGGTGTCTAAGGACGCGATCTAATAGATCGTTGTATCGAGTAGTTGGATCATAGTCTCTTACCATAAAAATTGTTGCATGTGCAGTAGCACCGACTATTAGAAATCCGCCAATCCACATGTGGTGTGTGAACAAGGAAAGTTGTGTACCATAGTCAGTAGCTAGGTATGGATAGGGAGGCATAGAATACATATGATGAGCTACAACAATGGTAGTAGAGCCTAGCATAGCTAGGTTAAGAGATAGTTGAGCATGCCATGACATTGTTAAGATTTCATAAAGACCCTTATGGCCTTATCCTGTAAATGGGCCCTTGTGAGCCTCCAAAATATCTTTAAGTCCATGGCCAATACCCCAATTGGTCCTATACATATGACCTGCGATTAGGAAAAGAATAGCAATAGCTAAATGATGGTGCATAATATCGGTTAGCAGAGACCACGGTTATTGGATCTAGTCCTCCATGAAAAGTCGAAATTCTGCGTATTTGGACCAATTTAAAGTGAAAAAGGGGTTGCTCCTTGGCAAAACTAGGATAAAGTTGAGCCAAAGGTCCCGATTCAAGATCAATTCATGAGGAAGTGGTATCTCTTTAGGATCCACCCAGCGTCAAGAAATTGGTTAATTGGTAAAGATACATGAATTTGGTGCCCAAGAAAGAGAAGATAGGTCTGTTTTCATTCATGTAGAACTGCTACCTCGTTAACGAACTTACTCAAAGAGTGATATAGAGCCGAGTCTAAGAAAGCTGCCTGTTATTATTTTCTTAACCTCGAGAAAGTCTCACGTGCGGGGCACCTCACATCGCACTAAATCACTACTATTAGGCCCTTCCTATCATTCCACAATCCGAAGGAAAAGAGTATCCTATGAAGGAAATCGTATCGATCTATCACCTTCCTCGTATCGATGCTTGCCACCGCGTCACTAGGTTGTTCATAGCTCTTGCTTAGCAATGGATCACCAAGCTGTATTCGGGATGTGTGCATTCCACAATCCCTTAAGGAAGAGGTTCACTACAGCCTTGCTTGTTAATGGGTTTCGACTTCACAGTGAGTGCTAGACTAGGGATAAGCTGGATCTTGACTTCTTTCCAAGAGGTCCATCAATACCTTAGCCATACATCAGCTCTACCATTACTATCGCATTCTACCTATGCTTTTATGGAAAGAAAGAAGAAAGGTTGGATGGTTGATCCACACAAATAAGAGATATGTAGGCCCAACCTTCAATTGCAGAGAATAGCAAGCCCCTTTACGAGCAGATGTATAGAGGAAAAGGGTGACCCACATCGCAAGGGCTTTCCGATTGTGTGAATCGAGCCCAGAGAAGATCAATTCATCGGGAGGCAGTATCGATGCTTGCAGCAGGAGAAAGATCACTAGGTTCAGATCTCGATTTGATCAATAGGGTTCCCTAGGTACATTCCGTTTTCGAAATCCAGCGGGGATAGTAGCTGCCTTTTCCAGAAAAAAACAAGTTAGGCTATCCGAGATTTGCTCTTTTTCCAGCTTTTGGAGTGAAAATAAGGAGGGACTTGTGATTGGTTTTCTCAGGAAGAGAGATACCAAGCGGGCAACTTCCCTACTAACTACTGAACACAAAAGCCAAGGTGACCCGGAACAATTATTTCCCTTATTTCTAGTTTAAGAAGGACCTTGTGCGCGGTTCACGACTCCCGGTGCTTAGACATGTGGTTCACTACAGTAGTGGTAAGAAAAGCAAGAAAACAGGTATCAAGAGATGGAAGTGAAAGAAGAACTGTTGATCGACCAGTGGTTTGGGTCTTGCCTTTTAGGATTCAAATTCCTATTGAATTGACTTTGCCTTTGCCGAGGAGCAGAAACCGAGCCCTTTGATTTGATCCAGTGAGTGACGTTACGAGCAGAAGCCTCGACAAGTTGAATCCGGTACCGAAACAAGGATGAAATTATTGAATATATTCTTCTTTCCTGTGCTTTGCCTTTCCCGTTTTCCGTACCTTTCGTAGTAGTTACTCGCCACTAGAAATAGGATTCATGAATTCAAACTAAAAGCAAAGGTATCGCTAATTCCATTTCAGTGGAAATATAGGGATGAAAGTTTCTCTCCTACTGATTTCGATTGCACATCTAATGAAAATATATGCACATGAGTGTTTGAAAGCAAGGCCATACCCTTTGCCGTTACCGAGGATCTATCTTTGTCC
>JAHIAM010007235.1:59022-100406 GCA_021605205.1 Aegilops longissima
TGAAAGAAGCCCTCGTTCCCACTCTTCCCCCCACCTACCCGGTAGGTAAGTAGGGGCCTCGGTTTCTCTATTTGCTATGAGAAACCTACACAAGTAAATTTCTATTTCGTGCGCGATCCCAATCATGGACTTTCACAATTAAGTCGATATGGGGTTTATCCTTCATGTTATTTAAAAAATAAAGGCGTCGCCTTGAAATGCCCTCGAGGACCTGGTTTTTTTACCCGTTTTTCCTCGCTCGCATTTTCCAGGTTAAGATCCCTGTAAAATTCTTCCAATTTGGTTTCGGGCAGCTTACGATTTCGACAGGATCTCAGAACATTCTTTATTTGCTTTTTCAACAATGAAATGGAGGGTACTTCTGGGTTGGGTGGGGTGCGGCTTGCGGATGGCTCCGACCGAAACCCATCTTTTCCATCGGTGTCTTGACGTCCCACTTTGTTTTTTCGTTGATCATCATCTCCTGGCGTAGCGGAAGCACTCGACGAGGCCTCTACGACAGAAGAGATTCTTCCCTGTTTCTTCCCGGACGATTCCATCAAATAAATAAAAAGAAAAGTGAAGAGGAAAACGCATAACCAGAAGAAAAAGATATCGTGATGTAAAATGATCATGGGGACACATTGTTTTTAGGACCGACAATTTCCTGCACTGCTTAAACCGAGAAAAAGATACATACTAGTTTTCATAGGTAGGCCTCTCTCTCCTACAGAATAGGTTTTTCCAAAAACTACCCATGGGATTTCTTAGTCTTTTCCTTATCTTTTGTCCTGTGAAGAATCTCCTGCTGCAGAGATAAGATGAATGGCTTCGAGATACCATCACTCGTCATTGCCAAGGAAATGAATTGCAAATTGGCTACTTATAGTCTACACTTCCCCTGATTCTCCACGATGACCCGCATTCATTGATTGAGAGAATAAGCTGAAGATAGATCCATTGCGATATTGGTTTGGAAGAGAAGCCGTGGAGACAGCTCATTGTTCCTATGTCCGGAATTGTTAAAGAATGAAGGTACCCCGTTGACTATGTCGGGTAACGCCGACTTAGGTTATCCCTAAAAACACTATCAACCACAGCATAACTGTTTGCTTCCGCTTTCCTCGCAGAGTTGGTTCTAGCTTTCACTGAAGGATCTCGATCGATGCTCGCCATCAAAAGATATGGGTCTAGCTGCTGCCCTAGCGGAAAGAATGGGAGAGTGAGCCATTCATCTTTGAAAAGAGTGATTAGTTTTGAAGTATATCAAATTCAGAGGAAAAAGCTGGAAGAAGACGACGGGATTGTTGATAGATCCCCTCTACATCCTAACCAAGAGGACCAAGTGCAAACCTCTATCTCTTTTTCTCGCCGGGTGGAAAGGTTATTCTTTGCCAGTAGTGCCCTCTGTAGGAAGAATCGTAAATGCCGGAGGACGCGTTCAACATGAATTGTCACTGTGGAATGAAATCACCTCTCGAATCGAGCAAGAAATGACTATTTATTTGATAATAGCGACTTATCACAAAAACAACCAAGGGTCCATCGACCCGATTGAAACTGTCTTCACTGCGTTGAATCGAAGGGAACTACTATAGAGAGTGGAATAAGCTACAAGGCATAACACTATGAGCTTTTCTTTAGATAACCTTAATCACACCAGCTTTTCCTCATGGGAGGGCAAAAGGAAATAGGAATGTATGAAATCTATCCCAATAAGAAATGCGGAAGGTTGTCAACTAGAAACCTGTTATCACTCTCTTCTTCCGATCGTCCCATCAGTTTCTTGTAAGCCTGCTTCCTCCGATGATCGCATTGCGGCTAACTTCTCTCTCTTCATCTCTCTGAGTTCGCTTCTTGGTAGTAGTTAGCCCTGTCAGAACCTTTGTCTACTCTTTCTTATAAATACGCTGATCTGCCAGCCAGCCGAAAGTAGAGAACCACATTGTATGATCTGGGGCAACTCTCTGTTATAGCAGCGATTTCTTATTCATTCCGGGCGCCCGTTCATGTGTTTTTAAAGAAAGCATACCTTGTGATTCCAGATTCTAATAGAGATTCGATTCCTCACATCTAAGGGAAGACAGACACAAATGCAGACACATTATCCGGGGTGTCACCGTTTGCATCGTGTCGATATCATAAGAAAAGATTGATTGTTGTGAGTGATTTTACTACCCTTCCGGACTTAGCGGTAATGAAGCTGCTGACGAGGAGGAAATATCCATTGAAAATAAAGCGAACCAGTGGGGCTTAAAAGTCACTCTTTGAATAGTTTTTCAGACCGTTAAGTTGTCAATCTTTCCAATGATGAGGCTCCAAAGTTTATTACATTTCTGGATGCGAGGATAGAACTAGATTGATTGCTTACCGACTTTCATTCAGATACCAACCCATCTTTTTATCAAAAGCATGGAAACTATCTAATCGAAGATAGAATTCACGCTTTGTGAAAAGTAAGCAATTTCATTATTTTCCTTCGCATAGCAGCTCACTCAATTGTAGAGATACCGAACAGTTTGAGTGATCGATCGACCATGTCGCACGATGAGCCCATTCTCTCTCTTCCATCCGCCTTATGAACCGAACCCTAGAAAGACTTCTTGAGCGAGCAGAGCAGCAATTCTAGAAACTTCCATTTTCCATTGATCTGGGCGTTGCTATTAAAAGTGGGTCTACCGCCCGGCGTGACTCACACTTGACCAACCACTTCTATCTAAGAAAATACTTAGGTAGGGTCAATCTCCTTCGGGTTTACGTCCTAGTCCGAACCATTGGATCGATCGAGAAGAAGAATGGCAAAGGAATTGAAAGGTAGAGTTAGAAGCATCACCCAGCAGAGTGATTGAGGGAGTCTTCCCAGCCCAATGGTCTTCTTTTGTTTTCACTCTCCTATTTGGATTTTGGAAGAGTTCTACTCTTGTTTGATGGTTCTAAGACCCTTCCTTCCTTTTCAAGTGCTTGCTATCCCTCTCGCTCTACCCATCCGGAGGGAGCCCTAGTTTCAGCATAATAGCCTCGTTTTGAAGCGCCGCTTCATATGGACGTCGTCGAACAAAGGAATCTTATCGGCATACCCACCTGCTGGGCGTGGTTCCTTGGTGACCAACCGACCCAATAGTAGGAGTAGGCGGCTGGCTTCTTATGTGAAGAGAACGGATGGAGAAAGCAGATCTTGTGAAAGAACTAGTCCTTGGAAAGCTTCGTTTTCCTAACCCAACCTAAGCATAATGAGCTGGTTATTTGAGTATCGAAGCTGTCGAGTGTTCCATTCTTTCGTATGTAGACCCCAGCGAAGAAGGAAAATCAGAACTCATCGAACAGAAGAACCAAGTACTATAGAATCTGAAACACACATATGCGAGATATTAAACATACCATTCCTATTTCTAAATAACAACATATTACCGCAGCGCTAAGAAAATGGTTTGAAAGGTCTAAGTGGTACGATAAGCGGAATGAATCAAACGAAGTGCATCATGAGGGTTGGGGATTTAGCATACGCTCTACTATCAATTATAGGTTCACCTATTCCCCAAGAAGGAGGTGCAGAGGTGGAATTCAATAGATTTAAGCAACTTCGATTATCACGGGTAGCGATGCTTTTGGAATCCAAGAGAACTTTGAATCGAGGAACGACCAACACGGTGGCATGGCTTTGTTGAATCAGGATTTGATGACAGAGAGCGTGGTTGAAATAACTTCTTTACCCCGTAAAATCCTTTCGCCTGATTTCGATACTAACAATAAATGGCTAAAAACATCCTTTTTTGGTAAAATATGGAAAATCATGTGGGAAGCGAATAACGAATAGAAGTAGCCTAGCCTTTTCTTTCAGTCTTGGTCTCTAGATTCCCTTGTTCTTCTGTAGCTAGCACTTGTTATTGCAGTCAAGGGCAGGAGCCTTCAATCATATTTGAGCTTTACGCTCTTCTCCTTCTTAGGGGTCATCATGTAGTAGCGAGGAGAGGGCGAGGCGAACAGCGCACCGAGGCCATTGGGGATCTGCGGTACGAGCGAAGACAAGAGCCGCACAGTTAGAGACACTCTCAAGTTATATAAGATTTGGTTGGAACACGAAGATGGAGATATTCTTGACCGTGGCGTAGAGGTCGAATTTGATGAGGCGTGGGGCGTCCAGCAGGCGTCGTTGAGGAATCTCACCGGCTGACGGGAAGAAGGGCATGTACTCGGCGCTCTTGGTCTTGATCACTTTACCTGCACGCAACCCACAATATCACTAACATCTACCAATATAGATCTAAAAGACATCTATGCCGTGGATCAAGAGCAGGATCGATGGAGTGCGTACCATGATGGTGGCGGGAGGCGTACATTGCGAGCGAATATGGCCGAGAGGATGCCGTAGAACACCCGAGCATGCAGTTGAGCAGCGTAGCTAGGTAGGGGTCAACGAACTCCTCCACGTCCTTGTTCTTGATGATCCGCGAGCAGCGGCCTGCACATGTACAAGCAAAAAGCAAGCGCCCCTCATCAGAATCAAACCCTAATTACCAACCACCTTCCATAGAGAGTAGACTAGACAAGCGGACGAGGGGGATGGCGGCGGCTTACGGGGAGAGGAAGAGGCGAAGGAGATGACATTGCCGATGGCGTTGCGGGCGCGTCAGGAAATCATCTTGCTTTGCTCGCCATGAGCGGTGGGGACTTAGGATTGGTTTGGATTGGACGGCGCCGCATGCGAAAGGAGGAGAGAGAGAGCCAAAGCAATTGAGATTTGGGAGTCGGTTGAGGTCGAGGATTAACTTATATAGATAGGCGCGCGGGGCGCGGTGTTTATCGGTCTCGTGTTAGATCCTATGATTTGGTTAGTTAGCCTATGAGAACAAGTCACAAGTTTTTGTTTTACTATGCATCCAGTTCGTTGCTATCTCTATCTTTATCTACATGGATATTAACACGCACTATTCTTGAGAGTCAAAACACGTTTTGCTTTAAAACAAAAAATCGAGATAATTACTAATGCACCGTTGAGTACACATATTCTTTTCCTGTTAAATGCTGGAGTATAGTAAGGAAAAATGCTTGACGAATCAAGGTCAAGATAACTAGTGTGATTCCTACCTTTGGGAGAATCGTGGATATGTAGGGAATAGAAATTCCACCGCCTAAGTAAAGAACTGTTAGAAATAAAGAGAAACTAATAAGGATAAGTAAGAAATAAGATAAAAGAAACCATATTTGATACGGAATATTCGGTTTGATAACCTGCAACTAATTCCCCTCTGGGTAATCTTTACATTCGCCAAAGAAGAAATTCTAAAACTAGAAAGCCTATAGGTGACGCCAAAAATTCCATAAAAACCATATTTTGGCTGTGCTTCAACTATATCAACTGTACTTGAACTGTTAGATAAGCATAGTCGATAATAACATCACAGCTCCCACCGCTATTGCAAAACCGTACATGAAACCTTAGCTTCATACGGCTCCTCTATGATCAGAAAAAAAAGGACTATTTCGGCATTATCCCCCTGGTTTATCAGTTGCAGGTGAATCCTGTGAAACATCTCTCTCGAGGCTAGTAACAACACTTGGAAATGAAAAATGAGCTTAGCGGCTGTACCGGTCGGGACCATAAACACCACGAGCGGTTAAGCAGCGAAGCTGTGGTAAGCACACTCGCCATTCTCGGACCTGCGGTCGAGGTGCGTCTTGAACAAGTTCCCATTCTCTATGTTTCATGGCCTATCAATGAAAGTTGGTATCAGGTTGGCTCGCTTGGCGGGTCGTCTCCTTATATACCTAAATCCTCGTTTCACTCATCGTAAGGTCTACCCTTGAAAGGTAGGTTGAGTTCCCCGTATGTAGCCAGCCACACTCTACTCGCGGGTAAAATATTTGCGTGAACAACAGAGAATGTGCTAGGTAGAAACCGAAGGAACTCTTACTATCACGATAATTTGCAATTCAATATGACAACCGATCGGAAGGGTTGGGCGATCCCAATCGTTGCCCTCCTTCGCAATACCGAACTGTCGGCGAGCTCCATCAACACGTAGAAGCGGAAGGGACAACGGTCACGGATAGACTGGATCCGGAAAGGGATTTCAGCCAGTCCTTGCCTATTCTTTGGGCTGGTTGTTTTGTCACGTCCGATTAGTAGAAGGTGAGTGAGTAAGGCGAGGCCCCAAAGCGTAATGTAGAGCTATCTTGCTCTTGTTTTCCTTCCGCCCTGCTTAGGAGAACTTTGTCTAGAACCCACTTTAGCTAGCTTTCAAGGATACCATTACGAGATGAGTGAAGCGAGTATACCGTTCCGGAGCTCCGAGGGCGCGATGGCGAAGCCCTTTCTAGTTCAAGCAGTTCGATTCCTATTCTGCTTCACCGCTTACACCACACTCTATTGGTTAGCCTTATGGTGCCTTCGATCAAGGTCTACTTTGGTAAATCCACTTTCTTCTCTGATGCGTTATCCGCATAGAAGTTAGCCGAGTTCCTACCGCTTCTTGATATTATGGATTTTGCAATCCTGAGCGCCGATGCTTCTACAACCAACGGATACTATTTAACATAAATAATAAGTAGAAATGGACAAGCGAGTGTGGCTACAGTGAGGAAAAAACATGGTGGTACCAGCATTGCGTATCCTCACTATGCTTTATGTAATATGGCTTAAGCAATGGTAAAATGGGAGTCCTGAGCAAAGCACATCTGACCGATATGAATGAAAGATACATCCGTCTTTTCTTCTCCTTCGAAGGTTAGGTATCCGCTCGTTAGTTCAGCACCGCATAAATACTGACTTTAAAAGGGGCGACTCCCACCTGTGCTTAAGTTGTTCAAGCTTGTAAGGACTCGCGATCGGAAGATTGACCTGGTTTTCTTTCAGCTGGTCCTCTACCTAATGGTTCAGACCCTGGCAGACACCGGTGCGAGAACAGAGGCAAGTCAACTATACCAGCATTTCTGAAGATAGGCAACTCTTTATTTCTGAAGATAGGAATTCCAAATAAATAGATCCGCATTCAAGTTTTAGGCTTGTGTCCTTTCATCTAGAATGGCGCTACTTGGTCTTGATGGCGAAGTCATTTCCTCAATAGAGTTCTTTGCCCGGCAAAAGTGAATCTTGATCTTTCTTCTTGATAGTTTGTGATCAAGCCAATCTCACAATTCGATCTTGCTACTACCACTATAGCCACAGTGACTATGGCTACCTGGCTGAAGGAGTTCCCACAAGACTGTGAATGTCAACTTCACTCTAAGGGTAAAGCATGCTCGCTCCTTCGCTCGTCTGAACAATCGATCGTTCTTTGGGAGCTCTATCCTCCTCACACTACTAAAAACAGGGTCAAAGAATCTCCGCGTTCGGTCTATGGAGGCCGACCATCATAGTCGTCTCTACACCAAGTTGGTCTTAAAGTCTACCGGGCTAGCTTCTTCATTCTTTGATCGGCGGGCTTCTTCCCTTATATCGATGACTTAGATAGATAAACTTCTTTGATCCATTCATTGATAAAGTCTTGGTGCTGTTTACCTTTTGAATCGACGGTGAGTAGGATTGATCTTGCTTTCTCAATCTTTCTCGATTCTAGCCGTGTAGTAGATCCAGCTTTATTCGGCTAAAAAGAAGTGTGTGTGGCCGTCGATCTGCTGCGCCCTTCTTCATTCATCCATTTAGGTAAGAATGGATCCAGGAACCTGGCTCGGGAACAACCACGAAAAAACAAGATAAGAGTCAATCTCGAAATATAGCATTTGATCTCCTAAGTAGTAGTAGTAGAAGGCTTAGTATCGACTTGATCCAATAGAGTCGAGAACAAGTGAATCCGATTCCACACCTTCTTTGTGGGTGGGGAGAACAGCTCTTGAAGCTGGGTGTCTGTGTGATTATGGAGGAACTGTAGTACTAGCCCCAAAATGCAAGCGGAAAGATACTTAAAGAAAGGGGGCGGTGGGCCTTCAAAAGGAGGCGAGGGAGTGATGGGCAACCTTTTCTATATGTTGCTCATGAGCCGCCAAGTACCGATCTCATAGCGATCTTGGCGTTAAAGGATCGGTCCTTCACTTGCGGATCGTTCGTGAGTCGAACTCGCTCTCTTGCCATGCCTTTGACTCACGAACTCGAGTCGGACTCATTCACTGCTGACTTTTTGAGGATCGTTAGTTCTTCACTCTCTTGCTATTACCCATGAGGGCGCTTGACAACCGACGGTGCATATTATCATATAGAAAGAAGCGAAGCGTAGCGATTAAATACTACTAGGAAAAGTGTCGCTAATCGCTAGGCAATAGAGTCAGCTTACGGGGTGGGCGCAAGCAAGCGTGGCGAATCACATAGAGTTGCCCTACCTGCCAACACGCAGATAGATAGGGCGGCGGCGAGGGATGGATGTCGGCGATTGAAAGAGTCGGTCTTGAAAACCGAAGTATTGATAAGAATACGGGGTTCGAATCCCTCTCCATCTGCGAGGTCATAAGTTCTCTCTTGCCTTATCTATAGATAAGAACGAATCTCCTCAATTGATATGATGGATGGAATGGGTAGAAGGTTGAGGTTATTGTGTGTTGATTTAGTTAGGACTTTGTCTCCTTTCGTTATCTTCCGCCCGGGTGGATGACTGTGGGAGCTAAGTCGAAGATCTCGGTAATCGCCGTGAGTGGTTGATAAACAACGATTGCAGTTTGATTTAGGAGTCCCAACCTGTGAAGCTTAACAGACAAAGAAAAGCGATAGAGACTTCGGGTATAGGGTGATGACCTTAATGAATCAAGTATTCGGTGGCGAGTTTTTAGCTACATAAGCGCTCAAATTCTGAGTACTTATTGCCCAAAAATATGATCAACCCGGTACATTTATTAGGTTTTGATCTTAGGCTATCCTGAGTGCAGGACCCAATACAAGTATTCATCCTTTCCAATCTGCAAAAGGTGTTGCCGAAAGCTTACCCTCTTCACCACGGATGCTCGGCCGCTATCACTTTAGCGAGGAGAATTCTGAGTTCGCCTCTCGACATCTTGTTTGGTAGCGGAATTTTGACCCAGCGCCTAGTGTTGCCTAACCGTTCGGCGGAGATTTGAATGCGAGATCTTTAGCTACTTGTATCAATTTGCCGCAGTGTGCTTAGATACAATGGGCTGGCAGCTGAGGCTTGGCAGGATGGGGGAGTTAATTAAGGTCAAGGGAGCAGGAAAGAGTTTGTTATTCGCTATTGGCTTAGTACAGCCTATACATAATAGGGCCATGACGGTTTTGGCAAGGCCTTGAACTTCATATATACCTTTTTACTCAATCCGAATACCGATAAAGTCAGATTGAATCATTTTGTCGACCTTTCCTTTGGATTTATTATCATAGGTAGTGTTGAGATTGCCTCTGTGCGGTGAGCGCTCGAATGTAGCTAACATCATTTTGTCCTCGCGTGGTTGAAGGAGATGTTGCTGTTGGATGGAATGCTTCGGGCGCCATGATCCTTCTATCGGGAATAGAATAATCGAGGCCTCGGTCGATTGCATCAATCATCGCTCGATGAGCTATTAATTGCCACCAATAGCGCTTAGCTTGCATGCAAGGCGGCTAATAAAAGCGCCGGTGAGCGTGCGGAGATGCATTTTGAGTCTTGGTGGTCTTGGACAAGCTCTAGGGAATAATCTCTTTCTTATTTCTTTCTTATTTCTTTCCCATGGCGACTAGGAGCAGGCAAATCAAAATTTCACTTGAATTCGGACCTCAACATCATGCTGCTCATGGTGTTTCACGATCGATATTGAAATGAGCGGAGAAGTGGTGGAAATGCGGAACCACATATTGGATCACTCGCGCTGGCATGAAGCGGCGACGCTGAGTAGGCTCCTATGCCGCTAGCACGGTGGAGGTTCCGTAGCGCGTCATGAGCACCGGGCAAAGGGGCGGTTGAGCAACTCAAGCGAACCGCCCTACGACTTTGGATAAAGATAGAAGGAGAAGGTTGTGAAGGTGGCCTCGTTATCCACACATCTGGTCGGAGGACTGACCTGGGTTTCGCGGCGTGGCGGGTCTGGAGTGCCGTCAAGGCGCTAAGCGCATACCGGGGTGATCATCACCACCTGCACCTCACACCTCGGCACAGTGGAGCGTGTTACCGCTTTGCTGCCCAAGTCAACCACTGAATTTCACTGTAATTCATAGCGCCCTAACGAACATATCGGCAAGGGACAACCCACCCATCTGAGACAGCTGCGGGGAGGATGGCTCTCTTGCAAAGACCGTCTGGCTAAATGCCGCGGCGCGAGCGTGGTGGGCTGCGCGAGGGAGCATAGGGAGGAAAGGGAGCCGGACGGTGGCGAGCGAGGAAGCCGGGTCATTTGCGGAAATGGAAGGTCCGAGCAGCTCATTCATTCTTGAAAAAGAGGGGGGCGAGCCAATGTATCAATGAATAGATCTGATCAGCGGTATTAAGACAGCGCTGCCTACGCGAATTAGCTTCCGAGGTCGAGCTGTCTTAATTTCACTCTGAGATTCTTGAATGAATCTTTGGGTGGGCCACCTCAAATGGCATGAGAGCATGCGGGGAGACCCCCGCGTCACGGTTTCGGGGATCCGGCGCGGGCGCCCACCCTACTAGAGGGACCGAGAAATTCATCGAGTACAAAACTTATCTTCAAGCTTTACCTTATTTTGATCGTTTAGAGGCGATCGGAGTCCTGAATGAAGTCCTCCCTCCCTTTCTTTCGGAGGTGCTGACCGTTCTGAGGCAGATATGACTAAGTGACATATTGAATATGGCGGCGACTACTGACATGTCGTAGAAGGAGATAAGAGGTGGAGCCAACGACCCACTAAGACTCACGTATCTACAACTACATTCCGGCGGCGGTCAAGCGGAGGTGTGTATGCAAGATGCCAGCGGAATGATTGACGAGACAGAGGCTAGGGCAGCTTTCTTCTCACCGCGTCCTTCCTTGTGTGTCGGAGATACAAAGCGAGTGCACCGAAAAAGAAGGGGAACTGAATCAATCTATTCCATGGCGAAGCATCCGAAGCATAACTGCACACTCACACGATCTTTGCCGAGAGATAGGAGCATTCCGTGGAACGGTGAACTACACTTGCTTCTTGATAGATGTGTGGGACGGAGGGCTCGTGGTACTGCTGCCGCCCTTCCTCCGCTTTTATAACCGTGTGAGCGGAGAGTGGGCAGAGCAAAAGGAAGGAGGTCCTCATCTGAGTCGCACACTTGAGCGGTCGGGAGGCGGAGAATGGGTCGAGTAAACTCCCTTAGGGCCGATTAAATCACAGACGAGGAACTTTTCTTTCTTTTTTTTTTTTGATTTGAAGGTATGTTCTCAAAAAAGAAAGGCGGTAAATACTTGAAGAGGCAGCTCGGTAGGGATGGAATGGTCAATAGTCAAGTCAAGGATGACTTCTTTGTTGGCGAAAGCGATGGGGAGAGAAAGCACGCCGTGATTCTCTCAGCGGTCTTCATTTCAACGCCTCGGAAACAGGTCGAGATAGATGACAGCACCTTTTATCCTCTTCCTTACCGGAAGGCGCACTTCTCTTCGTCTTGGCCTTCACCTCTGCCCGGCCCGAAATAGAACCCAGCCCCTTTGTGGTCCATTCATTTACAAGCAAGCGGCGGGATCGAGCTAAGTCCCCTCCTATTGAAACCGGTGTGACCTCGCCCTTTTGCTCTTCCTTCGGTTTGGCTCCACGAAGGCGCCACCTAGACTAGGAGCCCCACTCATATTCAAAAGGCGCCCATCTTTCAAGACGATGATAATAATTAGTCAACTTTTTCCAATATCATGGAATAACATGGCCCGGGGCTAAGGTAACTCCAGTCGGAGAGCCGTGTTATGGTGTGACACCCGGGTAATTAAGCTACAGTAATCCCCGTTAATGATGCCACGTCACCTCGGTTACTGTGGATAAACTCGCGCTAGTTCGAAACCTGTTCGAATTCAAATTCAAAATCAAGCAAACAATAAAAGTTTTCAAATATTAAAACTAAAATGTTCGGAGTGAGCCAGATAATGCATAGGTAATTATGGTGGTGAAACCACACTTTTATAAAATGTTTAGATACTCTAAAATGAATAAAACGGTAGCATATACAATTATTTAAGTGCTATAAAATTAATAAACATTTTCAAAACTAATTTGTTATAAGTAATAAACTATTGTGGCGTTGGCATAATTTGTAAAATCTATTTAGGTGCCACTTTAGTAAATTGCTAAAACTAAAATAAAATAGAAAAGTAAAAGGTAAAATAAATAAAAGGTAAAGACAAAAAAAAGAAAGAGAGAGACCCCATTTGGGCCAAGTGGCCCAGTGGCCTCCGGCGACCGAGCAGGCGGCCCATACCCGTTCCCTGGCCTATAGGCCACGCCCGACCAAACCCTAACCTACCCACGAACCCCACTCTCCTCGCCCCCCTCGTTCGCTCCCTCTCCCCGATCTGGATCGGGATCGAGAGGCCACCGACGCCGCCACCACTCAGCGCTCGGGCGCCGCCGCCCGGCGCGTTCCCCGCCACCTCGCCGTCGCCTCCCATCCCTTCGCCACGCCGACGCCCCATCCTCCTCCCGTTCTGGATCCGGAAGGCCTCCCCGCCCGACCTCGCCGTGACGCCGCCTCACGGAGCCCCTCCCCGCCGGCCTGCTTCCCGCCGCCACGTCGTCCCGGCATCCACCCGAGCCCGCTGCCAGTCCCTACCCCCCGGCGTGAGCTCCTCCTCTACCTTCTCCGTCGCCGTATCGTATCCCCCCGTTCGCCGTTGCCGCCCGCCGTGGGCCGCCGCGCGGCAGCGCCTGGCCGTCTGTGCCACAAGCGCAGCGCTCACCGTGGCCCTTGCGCCCGTGGCGCGCCCCCCCCCTCCTTCCCCGCGCTCCGCGTCGTCCGGCAACTCCGGCGCCCGTGAGGTTGCTGCTGCCCGGCAGCGCCCTCGAAGCCTTCGCCCACACGCCCGGTTCTCCTCCTCTCCCCAGCGCACCCTCCTCCGCCCGGCGGTGCACAGCGGCGCCAGCGCCATGGCGAACCTCGCCGCGCCCCTCGCGGTCCGTTCACCGGCGCTCCCTCCCGCCTGGCCGGCGCTCTCCTCCGCCCCGGCCAGCGCCTGGGGCCAACCGGGGTTCGCCCCCTCCAGACGCCCGTCGCTCCCATTCAGTTCACTTGCTTGGATTAAGCCTTACGCTGATCGCTTGAGCCCACAGGGCCAATGGCAAGTGGGTCCCGGCCCAAAGCGATTGTTTTAAAAAAGAATCAATTAATTAAAACTAATAAAGAGTTAAATAAATAATAATTAAAATCATTATTTTGTTAGTTAAATAATTAACTTAATTATTATCGTTAATTAACTTTGCTAATTACCTAATTAGTCAATTAGTCAAGCACTAACAGATCTTGACATGTGGGTCCCTTCCTAGTTGACCGATCAAGCTGGTCAGCAGATTGACCTGGTCAGCGGGTCCCTTTGTCGACCTCTGTAACCTGCTGTGTGCACTCTGCTGGGTGCACATAGCAATTCACCTTTAATTCGAATTAATAATAATTTCAGAATATTGTTTAAACTTTAATAAATCATATCTTTTAATCCGTAACTTTCGGATGAAAATAATTTCAACATGAAAGTTGCTCGAGCGGCGAGGCGAATCCGGATCGCAGTCCGTCGTCCGCCGCACACCCCTAACCTATCGAACCTGCAAACTTTCCTCTCCGGTTCATCATCATCGACGGGCGTGCAGGCAGGAGAACTTCGGATGTTTCCCCTTAATCATTACCCCTCATACCACGTTAGGGCACGCCTAGCGCTGCGTTAGAACACGTCTAGCTCATGCTGTTGTCTGTTATGCACTTGCACGCTATGTATTTCTTGTTTCTTCCCCTCTTCTCTCCAGAGACCCCGAGACCGATCTTGATGTCCCTGTGATCGACTCGTCACCGGCGACCCTCTCTCTTGCGAGCAACCAGGCAAGCCCCCCTTGATCACGGATATCGCCTACTCTTCTCTATCTTGCTTGCATTAGAGTAGTGTAGCATGTAGCTATTTTGAGATACTCCTATCTTCTTTGCATAGCTTTGTCCTTGTTATACATTGTTACCTTACGCAATCCTATATGCTTAGTATAGGTTGCTAGTACTTTCATCTGTGGCCCTACATCCTTGTAAAATGTCGTGCTATACTATCGGGCCGTGATCACTCGGGAGGTGATCACGGGTATATATATATACTTTACACTATTACATTACGTGGTACTTGTTAGGAGATGGGGCTGAAAGGGCAGGTGGTTCCATCCCAGTGAGGTGGGCCTAGGTTCGGCGGCCCCATTGTTACTTTAATGGCGGAGGCGGCGGGGCAGGTTGAGACCGCCTAGAGAGAGGTGGGCCTGGCCTGTTCGGCGTTAGCGGTTACTTAACACGCTTAACGAGGTCTTGGTATTTGATCTGGGTTGGCTCTGAGCTTATCGCACTAACCATCTCGCGGGGAGTAGTTATGGGTATCCGGCGTCGTGGTATCGGCCGAAATGCTTGACGTCGTGACAGGCGGGCGTAGCCGGATTGGGCTGGAGCGCTGATGGGCTAGAGTGCGCTTCGGCGCGTCACATAGCGTCTTGAGTGTGCTTTCGAGGCGATGGGCCTGGACCCTGGCGCTTAGGTTTAGACCGCGTGTTGGCCCCTCTGTTGTGCCTAGGTGGGGCTCTGACGTGTTGATCTTCAGCGGCGGGCATGACCCAGAAAGTGTGTCGGCCAAATGGGATCAGCGTCTTTGGGTAAGATGGTGCACCCTGCGGAAGTTAAACTATTCGGATAGCCGTGATCTTGATAACAGGGCGACTTGGGTTGTACCTTGAGCTTATGACAACTAGAACCGGATACTTGATAAAACACACCCTTCCAAGTGCGGATAAAAGCGGTGGTCGCTCTCGCTCGGGGTTATGGCGGGGATTGCGGGTAGGATTATTGCTATATGATGTTACTTGGAGGACTTGAGGTTGTCCTCTTCTACATTGCAAGACAGGTGTCGAGCGTAGTCTTCGTTAAGACTAACTATCCCCTCTTATTACGGCATTCTGCGATTCGGTCCAGCGATATGGCCCTTTACACATATATCCATGCATATGTAGTGTAGCTCCTTGCTTGCAGTACTTTGGATGAGTACTCACGGTTGCCTTGTTCCCCTTTTCCCCTATCTCTACTCGATTGCTGCAACAGGCACGATGGAGCCGGAGGCGAGGCGCCACCGCCGATGGCGACTACTACTCTAGAGGTGCCTACTACTACGTGCAGCCCGGCGGCGACCGGGAGTAACCTAGGAGGATCCGAGGCGGGAGGCCTGCTCCTCTTCGATCTGTATCGGTTTGTGCTAGCCATCTTATGGCACCTTGTTTAACTTATGTACGTACTCAGATATTGTTGCTTTCGCTGACTCGTCTATGATCGAGCACTTGTATTCGAGCCCTCGAGGCCCACAGCTTGTATTATGATGCTTGCATGACTTATTTTATTTTTAGAGTTGTGTTGTGATATCTTCCGTGAGTCACGATCTTGATCGTATACATTTGCGTGCATGATTAGTGTCTGATTGAATCGAGGCGTCTGAGATTAATATCGAGCCATTGCTGTAGGGAATTCCCTTCCACACTCCTTGGCGAAGTCGAGTCTAGACTTTACAAAACTTTTACTAACATGGCTGTGTGGCCCACGGCCTACGTCGCCATTGGGTGGTATTAGGATCTTTACTCCTCGATCTTTACTCAGGATTCGAACTCTCTTCTATTCGGGTTAAATGAATTTGCTAAAACAAAACTAACTTTAGGTTCTCATAAGTACTTTCTCGGAGAGCCCCTCACTTCAGATGATCGATACGCTAATCAGAAGATTCGAAGATACTCTCGATGATCTCTCGAGACTTTGTGCCCATCACTTTTGCTATTCACGCCACCGATAAATCTGTATGGATAACTACTTACACTTGCCATTCATCGATCATCCCCATTGATCTTGTTATTACAAGATACCCCGAAGTTTTCTCTATCGTTCGAGAATACTTTGTGCCTCTTGCCTAGCAGTTCTTTGCCACATGAATACCCCTTCAAATGAATCCTCGCTTTTCGTCGAGTATCCGCTCAACCCCAGTTGTTCATGTGTTTCGCAAAATTCTTCAAATTACTATTCGATCTTCGAAAATCCTCTGGAGCCTTTGGCTCTTGAAATCCTTGCTTGCTTGCATTATGGTTAATCCCATAAGTCTAGTAGTCATATTGACCTTCCTTGTCATTATCATTTTGGGTGCTGTTGACTCAATATGTTTGCGAATACCATAATCATCATTGATCCTTATAAATTACCTTTACGGCTGAGCTGCCATCCTTTTAGCTGGAATTGGTTCTCGACCAATCCAATTGTCGTTGATTGTACCCTAAGGCTGTTCAACTTATCCATCCCTAATCAGAGCATTGTTTCTGATCCCTTGAATTGGGAATCATAATTCCTTTGCATTAGACAATTGAGTTAGTCAGTTGTTACTATAATTTGATCTCCTTGCATTCTTCTACCTCTAGTTGAGTACTGATGCTCACGTCAGATCCCTCGTGGACCACCAGATCCTTTGTTGGATTTTATCTGACAACGCCCTTCATATTCAATAACCTTGTGAGCCTTTCCCCTGATACATAATGCCTTTGGTAAATTGTATCCTGTGCTTTCTCAACCATGCTCGCCTTGAGCTTGAATTAATTATTTCTAAAGATTACGGTATATGATTCCAAGAGGCCCTATGGGTAGAACATATGCCTTCACTAAACCGTGTGAACCGAAAGCTTTCACGAATCATACTCTTCGGTGCTTAGCGGATAAAACTTTCAACTTTGCAACTTCATCGAGCGAGAAGTGAATGAAGGTTATGCATTGGAGAAGTGGGAGTCGACCTTGAACTTGTGTTCATGCCCATGGACACGATGTAGATCTTATCATTAAAGCTTCTCTTAAATTAATTATTCCTTTCGTATAAGTTCATCTTATATCAGGGATCTGGCCTTTTGCAATCGTGGTTCCGACCATGTTCTCCTTTAAATACCATTTCTCGTGCAAGTTTTAGCACTTGTCTTCTATAGAGCAATAACCCCCGTCCAACCTCTACTTTGATATGTCATCGAGTATTACCCCTGGTATCTCGAGATTATCATGGAACTGCATAACCTCTTGTGAGTTCTTCATCAAGTGCTACCTTCCCACTGTTGGGGAACGTAGTAATTTCAAAAAATTTCCTACGCACACGCAAGATCATGGTGATGCATAGCAACGAGAGGGGAGAGTGTGTCCACGTACCCTCGTGAACCGAAAGCGAGCGTTATAACAACGCGGTTGATGTAGTCGTGCGTCTTCACGATCCGACCGATCCAAGCACCGAGCGTCGGCACCTCGAGTTACGCACGTTCAGCTCGATGGCGATCCCGGACTCGATCCAGCAAAGTGTCGGGGATGAGTTCCGTCGACCTGACGGCGTGGTAGCGATGATGATGCTCCACCGGCGAGGGCTTCGCCTAAGCTCATGACGATATGACTTCTCGGCGCAGGGCTTTGCCTAAGCTCATGACGATATGACGAAGTGGAATATGGTGGAGGGGCACCGCACGGCTAAGGCGATCCGTAGATCAACTTGTGTGTTCAGGGTGCCCCCTGCCCCGTATATAAAGGAGCAAGGAGGAGGGGCGGCCAAGGAGAGGAGGCGCCCTAGGGGTGTCCTACTCCCAGGGAGTAGGATTCCCCTTTCCTAGTCAACTAGGAGTCCTTCCAAGTAGTAGGAGTAGGAGACTAGGAAGGGAAAGAGAAGGGAAGGAAGGAGGGTGCGGCCTCCCTAGTCAATTCGGACTAGGCCATGGGAAGCGCGGCCTGCCCTAGGCAGCCCCTCTCTCTTTCCCGCAGGGCCCAATAAGGCCCAATACTTCTCCCGGCGAATTCCGTAACTCTCCGGTATTCGAAAAATACCGAATCATTGGAACCTTTCCGAACTCGAATATAGTCGTCCAATATATCGATCTTTCGTCTCGACCATTTGAGACTCCTCGTCATGTCCCGATCTCATCCAGGACTCCGAACTCCTTGGTACATCAAAACTCATAAACTCATAATATAAGCATCGCCGAAACCTTAAGCGTGCGGACCCTACGGGTTCGAGAACTATGTAGACATGACCTAGAACTATTCTTGGTCAATAACCAATAAGCGGAACCTGGATGCCCATATTGGCTCCTACATATTCTCGAAGATCTTTATCGGTCAAACCGCATAACAACATCGTTGTTCCCTTTGTCATCGGTATGTTACTTACCCGAGATTCGATCGTCGGTATCAATACCTAGTTCAATCTAGTTACGGTAAGTCTCTTTACTCGTTCGTAATGCATCATTCGTAACTAACTCATTAGCTACATTGCTTGCAAGGCTTATAGTGATGTGCATTACCGAGAGGGCCGGAGATACCTCTCCGACAATCGGAGTGACAAAACCTAATCTCGAAATCGCCAACCCAACATGTACCTTTGGAGACACCTGTAGTACTCCTTTATAATCACCCGATTCGTTGTGGCGTTTGGTAGTACCAAAGTGTTCCTCCGTGGCAGGAGTTGCATAATCTCATAGTTACAGGAACATGTATAAGTCATGAAGAAAGCAATAGCAACATACTAAGCGATCAAGTGCTAGGCTAACGGAATGGGTCATGTCAATCAGATCATTCTCCTAATGATGTGATCCCGTTAATCAAATGACAACTCATGTCTATGGTTAGGAAACATAACCATCTTGATTAACGAGCTAGTCAAGTAGAGGCATACTAGTGACACTCTGTTTGTCTATGTATTCACACATGTATTATGTTTCGGTTAATACAATTCTAGCATGAATAATAAACATTTATCATGATATAAGGAAATAAATAATAACTTTATTATTGCCTCTAGGGCATATTTCCTTGATCTCCCACTTGCACTAGAGTCAATAATCTAGTTCACATCGCCATGTGATTTAACATCAATAGTTCACATCTATATGTGGTTAACACCCATAGTTCACATCGACATGTGACCAACACCCAAAGGGTTTACTAGAGTCGATAATCTAGTTCACATCGCCATGTGATTAACACCCAAAGAGTACTAAGGTGTGATCATGTTTTGCTTGTGATAGAAGCTTAGTCAGCAGGTGCATTACATTTGAGCCGTATGTATTTTACAAATATTCTATGTCTACAATGCTCTGCACGGGCTACTCTAGCTAATTGCTCCCACTTTCAATATGTATCCAGATTGAGACTCGAGTCATCTAGATTAGTGTTAAAACTTGCATCGATGTAACCCCTTCTGACGAACCTTTTTCACTTCCATAATCGAGAAACATATCCTTATTCTACTAAGGATAATTTTGACCGCTGTCCATTGATCTACTCCTAGATCACTATTGCACTCCTTGCCAAGCTTAGTGGTAGGGTATGCAATAGATCAGTACACAACATGACATACTTTATAGAACCTATGGCTGATGCATAGGAATGACTTTCATTCTCTTTCTATCTTCTGCCGTGGTCGTGTTTTGAGTCTTACTCAATCTCACACCTTGTAACACAGGCAAGAACTCTTTCTTTGTATGTTCCATTTTGAACTACTTCAAAATCTTGTCAAGGTATGTATTCATTGAAAAACTTATCAAGCGTCTTGATCTATCTCTATAGATCTTGATGCTCAATATATAAGCAGCTTCACGAGGTCTTTCTTTGAAAAACTCCTTTCAAACACTCCTTTATGCTTTTAGAATAATTCTACATTATTTCCGATCAACAATATGTCATTCACATATACTTATCGGAAAGGCTGTAGTGCTCCCACTCACTTTCTTGCAAATCTGAGGCTTCTCCAAAAGTGCATATAAAACCATATGCTTTGATCACACTATCAAAGCGTTTATTCAACTCGAGATGCTTGCACCAGTCCATAGATGGATCATTGGAGCTTGCACATTTTGTTAGCTCCTTTAGGATTGACAAAATCTTCGGTTGCATCATATACAACTCTTCTTTAATAAATCCATTAAAGAATGTAGTTTTGACATCCATTTGCAGATTTCATAAAATGTGGCGATTGCTAACATGATTCGGACAGACATAAGCATCGCTACAATTGAGTAAATCTCATTGTAGTCAACACCTTGAACTTGTCGAAAACCTTTTCTGCGACAAGTCGAGATTTGTAGATAGTAATACTACTATCATCATCATCTTCCTCTTGAAGATCCATTTATATAATATGGCTTGCCGATCATCGAGCAACTCCATCAAAGTCCACACTTTGTTCTCATATATGGATCCCATCTCAGATTTCATGGTCTCAAACCATTTCGCGAATCTGGGCTCATCATCGCTTCCTCATAGTTCGTAGGTTCATCATGGTCTAGTAACATGACTTCTAGAATAGGATTACCGTACCACTCAGTGCGGATCTTACTCTGGAAGACCCACGAGGTTTGGTAACAACTTGATCTGAAGTTTCATGATCATCATCATTAACTTCCTCACTAATTGGTGTAGGAATCCTTGGAACTGATTCTGTGATGAACTACTTTCCAATAAGGGAGAAGGTACAATTACCTCATCAAGTTCTACTTTCCTCCCACTCACTTCTTTCGAGAGAAACTTCTTCTCTAGAAAGGATCCATCTTAGTAACAAATATCTTGCTTTCGGATCTGTGATAGAAGGTGTACCCAATAGTTACCTTTGGGTATTCTATGAAGACGCATTTCTCGATTTGGGTTCGAGCTTATCGGTGAAAACTTTTCACATAAGCATCACAACTCAAACTTTAAGAAAGCGACAGCTTAGGTTTCTTTGCTAAACCATAGTTCATACGGTGTCATCTCAGCGGTTTAGATGGTGCCCTATTAAGCGTGAATGCAGCTGTCTCTAATGCATAAGCCCAAAGCGATAGTGGTAAATCGGTAAGATACATCATAGATCGCACCATATCAAAATAAAATGCGATTCTGACGTTCGGACACACCATAACGTTGTGGTGTTCGGTGGCGTGAGCTGTGAAACTATTCCACATTGTTTTCATTGAAGACCAAACTCGTAACTCAAATATTCATCTCCACGATCAGATCGCGAAACTTTATTTTCTTGTTGCGATGATTTTCCACTTCACTCTGAAATTCTTTGAACCTTTCAACTATTTCAGACTTATGTTTCATCAAGTAGATATACCCATATCTACTCAAATCATCTTGTGAAGGTCGGAAAATAACGATACTTGCCACGAGCATCAACACTCATTGGATCGCATACATCGGTATATATATGTGTTATTTCCAACAAGTCAGTAGCTTGTTCCATTGTTTGGAGAAGCGGAGTTTTAGTCATCTTGCCCAAAAGGCACGGTTCGCAAGCATCAAATGATTCATAACCAAGTGATTCCAAAATCCATCCTTATGGAGTTTCTTCATCGCTTTATACCGATATGACCCAAGCGGCGGTGCCACAAATAAGTTGCACTATCATTATTAACTTTGCATCTTTTGGCATCAATATTATGAATATCGTATCACTACGATCGAGATCCAATAAACTATTTTCATTGGGTGTATGACCATCGAAGGTTTTATTCATTTAAACAGAACAACAATTATTCTTTGACTTTAAATGAATAACGTTTTGCAATAAACATGATCAAATCATATTCATGCTCAGCGCAAACACCAAATAACATTTATTTAGGTTTAACACTAATCCGAAAGTATAGGGAGTGTGCGATGATGATCATATCAATCTTGGAACTACTTCCAACACTCATCGTCACTTCCCTTCAACTAGTTTCTGTTCATTCTGCAACTCCGTTTGAGTTACTACTCTTAGCAACTGAACCAGTATCAAATACTAAGGGGTTGCTATGAACACTAGTAAAATACACATCAATAATCTGTATATCAAATATATCTTTGTTCACTTTGCCATCCTTCTTATCCGCCAAATACTTGGGGTAGTTCCGCTTCGATGACCAGTTCCATTGCAGCAAAAGCACTTAGTCTCGGGCTTAGGTCCAGACTTGGGCTTCTTCACTCGAGCAACAACTTGCTTGCCGTTCTTCTTGAAGTTCCCCTTCTTCCCTTTGCCCTTTTCCTTGAGACTAGTGGTCTTGTCAATCATCAACACTTGATGCTCTTTCTTGATTTCTATCTTCGTCTATTTCAACATCACGAAGAGCTCGGGAATCGTTTTCGTCATCCCTTGCATATTATAGTTCATCACGAAGTTCTAGTAACTTAGTGATGGTGACTAGAAAATTCATCAATCACTATCTTATCTGGAAGATTAACTCCCACTTGATTCAAGCGATTGAAGCACCCAGACAATCTGAGCACATGCTCACTAGTTGAGCGATTCTCCTCCATCTTTTAGCTATAGAACTTGTTGGAGACTTCATATCTCTCAACTCGGGTATTTGCTTGAAATATTAACTTCAACTCCTGGAACATCTCATATGGTCCATGGCGTTCAAAACGTCTTTGAAGTCCCGATTCTAAGCCGTTTAAGCATGGTGCACTAAACTATCAAGTAGTCATCATATTGAGCTAATAGCGTTCATAACGTCGCATCGCTCCTGCAATAGGTCTGTCACCTAGCGGTGCATCAAGGACATAATTCTTACGTGCAGCAATGAGGATAAACCTCGGATCACGGATCCAATCCATAATATTGCTACTAACATTTTCAATACAATTTTCTCTAGGAACACATATAAAAACACGGGGAAGCAACAACGCGAGCTATTGATCTACAACATAATCTGCAAAATACTAACAGGACTAAGTTCATGATAAATTAAAGTTCAATTAATCATATTACTTAAGAACTCCCACTTAGGCAGACATCTCTCTAGTCATCTAAGTGATCCGTGATCCAAATCAACTAAACCATAACCGATCATCACGTGAGATGGAGTAGTTTTCAATGGTGAACATCTTATGTTGATCATATCTACTATATGATTCACGCTTGACCTTTCGGTCTCCGTGTTCGAGGCCATATCTGCATATGCTAGGCTCGTCAAGTATAACCTGAGTATTCTGCGTGTGCAAAACTGGCTTGCACCGTTGTAGATGGACGTAGAGCTTATCACACCCGATCATCACGTGGTGTCTCGGCACGACGAACTTTGTAGCGGTGCATACTCGGGAGAACACTTCTTGATAATTTTAGTGAGAGATCATCTTATAATGCTACCGTCAATCAAAGCAAGATAAGATGCATAAAGGATAAACATCACATGCAATCAATATAAGTGATATGATATGGTCATCATCATCTTGTGCTTGTGATCTCCATCGCGAAGCGCCGTCGTGATCACCATCGTCACCGGTAGCGACACCTTGATCTCCATCGTAGCATCGTTGTCGTTTCGCCATCTATTGCTTCTCGACTATCGCTACCGCTTAGTGATAAAGTAAAGCAATTACAGCGTTTGCATTTCATACAATAAGCGACAACCATATGGCTCCAGCCGATTGCCGATAACCGGTTACAAAACATGATCATCTCATACAATAAAATATAGCATCACGTCTTGACCATATCACATCACAACATGCCCTGCAAAAACAAGTTAGGCGTCCTCTACTTTGTTGTTGCAAGTTTTACGTGGCTGCTACGGGCTTTAAGCAAGAACCAATCTCACCTCGCATCAAGACCACAGCGATACTTCGTCAAATAGACTCCGTTTAACCTTCTCAAGGACGGGCGTAGCCACTTTCAGTTCAACTAAAGTGAGAGAGCAGACACCCGCCAGCCACCTTTAAGCACGAGTGCTCGTAGCGGTGAAACCAGTCTCGCGTAAGCATCTGGCGTAATGTCGGTCCGGGCGCTTCATCTCACAATACCGCTGAACCAAAGTATGACATCTGGTAGGCGGTATGACTTATATCGCCCACAACTCACTTGTGTTCTACTCGTGCAAAACATCAAACCATAAAACCAGGCTCGGATGCCCTTTGTTGGGGAGCGTAGTAATTTCAAAAATTTCCCTCGCTACGCAAGATCATGGTGATGCATAGCGAGAGGGGAGTGTGTCCACGTACCCTCGTGAGACCCGAAAGCGAGCGTTATAACAAGCGGTTGATGTAGTCGTGCGTCTTCACGATCCGACCGATCCAAGCACCGAGCGTCGGCACCTCCGAGTTCGCACACGTTCAGCTCGATGGCGATCCCGGACTCCGATCCAGCAAAGTGTCGGGGATGAGTTCCGTCGACCTGACGGCGTGGTAGCGATGATGATGCTCCACCGGCGCGGGGCTTCGCCTAAGCTCATGACGATATGACTTCTCGGCGCGGGGCTTTGCCTAAGCTCATGACGATATGACGAAGTGGAATATGGTGGAGGGGCACCGCTGCGGCTAAGGGCGATCCGTAGATCAACTTGTGTGTGCAGGGTGCCCCCTGCCCCGTATATAAAGGAGCAAGGAGGAGGGGCGGCCAAGGAGAGAGGCGCCCTAGGGGTGTCCTACTCCCAGGGGTAGGATTCCCCTTTCCTAGTCAACTAGGAGTCCTTCCAAGTAGTAGGAGTAGGAGACTAGGAAGGGAAAGAGAAGGGAAGGAAGGAGGGTCGGCCTCCCCTAGTCAATTCGGACTAGGCCATGGGGGCGCGGCCTGCCCTAGGCAGCCCCTCTCTTTCCCGCAGGCCCAATAAGGCCCAATACTTCTCCCGGCGAATTCCGTAACTCTCCGGTACTCGAAAAATACCGAATCATTGGAACCTTTCCGAACTCGAATATAGTCGTCCAATATATCGATCTTTACGTCTCGACCATTTGAGACTCCTCGTCATGTCCCGATCTCATCCGGGACTCCGAACTCCTTGGTACATCAAAACTCATAAACTCATAATATAAGCATCATGAAACCTTAAGCGTGCGGACCCTACGGGTTCGATAACTATGTAGACATGACCTAGAACTATTCTTGGTCAATAACCAATAAGCGGAACCTGGATGCCCATATTGGCTCCTACATATTCTCTGAAGATCTTTATCGGTCAAACCGCATAACAACATCGTTGTTCCCTTTGTCATCGGTATGTTACTTGCCGAGATTCGATCGTCGGTATCAATACCTAGTTCAATCTCGTTACCGGTAAGTCTCTTTACTCGTTCCGTAATGCATCATTCCGTAACTAACTCATTAGCTACATTGCTTGCAAGGCTTATAGTGATGTGCATTACCGAGAGGGCCGAGATACCTCTCCAGACAATCGGAGTGACAAAACCTAATCTCGAAATCGCCAACCCAACATGTACCTTTGGAGACACCTGTAGTACTCCTTTATAATCACCCGATTCGTTGTGGACGTTTGGTAGTACCAAAGTGTTCCTCCGTAAGCAGGAGTTGCATAATCTCATAGTTACGAGGAACATTTATAAGTCATGAAGAAAGCAATAGCAACATACTAAGCGATCAAGTGCTAGGCTAACGGAATGGGTCATGTCAATCAGATCATTCTCCTAATGATGTGATCCCGTTAATCAAATGACAACTCATGTCTATGGTTAGGAAACATAACCATCTTGATTAACGAGCTAGTCAAGTAGAGGCATACTAGTGACACTCTGTTTGTCTATGTATTCACACATGTATTATGTTTCCGGTTAATACAATTCTAGCATGAATAATAAACATTTATCATGATATAAGAAATAAATAATAACTTTATTATTGCCTCTAGGGCATATTTCCTTCACCACTTGTTTCCAATTTTTCACGGGCTCGAGTTATTAAACACTCAAAGACACCGATAAGCTGAACCGAGTCCGCTTTACGGTTCAACAACTCTTTAGTAAGCTTCTATAAATGCGAGTTTGTACCCGACCACGCCATTCCTAGCCTGTTTGGCTATATCATTGTCATGATGATTTTAAGCTGTGCTACCTGGTCCTTATCCGGAGCACAACTTTCGACGATTGAGCTAAGCTTACGTCGATTTCCTTATCTTATCGTTCCATCTTGAACAACAAACTTGATCTCGAGTTTGTGTAAATAGCTAATGGTTCCAATAACCTCTTGCTTCATCATTCCTTTGACTTGATGTAAATCAGCGATTGATTACATCTGCATGAAATCTCTCGACAATTGTGTCGTGATGATCATCAACATTCTGAGCTCATCCAGGATATCAATTGAATTTATGATGAGAAAAACCATCCTTGCCCTCGATGAATTGTATTATCACCGACCACTTTATTGCCTTCCCACCAACACAAGCTTGTTCATGTTTGGTGTTATACCTTGAGTTCCTTGCTACCCAGCAATTGTTCTTCTTTACCTTGGAGTATTACCATCCTTTATGTCAATAATGTTCGAGATTTGTTCCACCTCTTGAGGATTCTTGACATAGAAATACTTCTCACCATCACCATTCTTTCTTGGTCCCGTGTTAATTCCAACAAGTGGGCCGGTGTTGTTTGGATTCTTTCCTTCTAGCAACCCTATTTTTTTGAAGATAATGGTCGATGGTTCATTCTTAATCTATCGATTATTGAATCACCATTACGACATTGGTCGTGCAACCCAACCCATATTTGGCGCACCTTTCGACCAATGTTTAATTGTAATATGTTTCCTCGAGCATACTTCCTTATATCATTTGATCGACAAATGTTATCTCCTTGTTCACTTAATTGTGGAAGTCCATCTTTTGGGGAATCTTGGTAAATTGCCGTTGAGTCACCAGACACCTCCTTGTCCTCTCCTTGGGTTAATGATGGACTCTTGTTAACGGAAATCACTTCATAGTTCATTTCCCCAAGAATCTTACAATGTCATCTCGTCAATTTGCGTTGCACCTTTTCTTCTCGGTATCCTAAGTCGAGGTATCCGACACCAATCGGATCTGAATCTCGGTCGAGATATGATGGTTGGGACAACTTTCAAGAGTTATGATGTTGATCCTTTGATGACCCGGTAGCATGATGTCATGCCTACTTTTAATTTGGAGGACCTATCGTAATAGATTCCTTTTCAGCGAGGTTATCCATTCATCCATGAGGGAATTGTATCTGGTTCTACAAGTTATTCTGATGGATCCTTCGTGATTCAAAGTCGATCTTCACACGAAGGCCATGTCAATGCTATCTCGAAGCATGTACGTGATACTCGATTTTCAACAAGAACATTCGAAGCCCAATGCTAAATGTTTCTTGCTCAATTATCCGAACACCGTTGTATGGGTAATGTCATGAAACTTCTTTCCCCTTACCTAAAGGGTTTTCTACATTTTATCCTGTCATGGATATCATGCTCTGCTTATCCTTGGGAAGGATATACCCCTGAAATATGTGTTTAAACACATTTTCCTTTCCATTATTACATTTAACCTAATGACCACATT
Source organism: Aegilops longissima (assembly GCA_021605205.1). NCBI lineage: Eukaryota > Viridiplantae > Streptophyta > Magnoliopsida > Poales > Poaceae > Aegilops > Aegilops longissima. The sequence goes on from JAHIAM010007235.1 coordinate 86,366, forward strand.
TTCCTTTCCATGGGTCTGTTTGACCCTTCTTGGGATATATATAATCTAAGCGGTGATAATCCCAGCTTAGGTAAGCACCTCGTTGTACCACTCTGTAAGTAAGACCCTATTACTAAGGTTGATGACATTAGGTAACCACCGATGGGCGAGAACCTTGCCTATTAGTCCGCCTCGTTCAACGGCAGGAAAATGGTTCTCTTCGTCCCTCGCCCTTGGTACCTATGTTGTTGCCGACATGACCCTCAGACTCTCCTCGACATGCCTTGCTTACATGATCGTGCGGATGTCACCAACCTTCTACTTTTAACCACATGGTGGGCCCATAACCCACAGTTTCACGGTGAAACCTGACTCTCCTGTACACCCCTGTTGCCGAAGTTATTCCTCACGCTTGACTCGTATGTAATTCGCGGGCCACCGCCATAGTGATCTATTCTGGTATCAGACGCGATACTTACTCTCGCTACTCCGAACCCCCTTCTCACCCGCTTAGGGCCTATTATGGTGCCTTCGTACCTTACTCTCGAGGTATTTCAAATGTTCAACTCGAGAGATAATCTTATACTAATTCATGGGTTAGCCCCAGATTGTTTCCCTTAAAAGCATTATGCCGTAGTGAGCTGCCCCTTACCTTTCGTAAGTACGATAGAGTTCCCGAAGAAATGATGACAAGTTTATCATGATGCATCGGAATAAAGGATTGAAGACATCAGCGGAAGGAACTAACTTCTTGAGAAGATCCGTTAGAATATCGTAACAGGACTTTCCCTTACTCCCTCTTAAATCTCGGGGCGAGATTTCTTGTAATGGAGGAGAATTGTGACACCGGGTAATTAAGCTACAGTAATCCCGTTAATGATGCCACGTCACCTCGATTCTTGTGGATAAACTTCGCTAGTTGAAACCTGTTGAATTCAAATTCAAAATCAAGCAAACAATAAAAGTTTTCAAATATTAAAACTAAAATGTTAGGAGTGAGCAGATAATGCATAGAGTAATTATGGTGGTGAAACCACACTTTTATAAAATGTTTAGATACTCTAAAATGAATAAAAGCAGTAGCATATACAATTATTTAAGTGCTATAAAATTAATAAACATTTTCAAAACTAATTTGTTATAAGTAATAAACTATTGTGGCGTTGGCATAATTTGTAAAATCTATTTAGGTGCCACTTTAGTAAATTGCTAAAACTAAAATAAAATAGAAAAGTAAAAAGGTAAAATAAATAAAAGGTAAAGACAAAAGAAAAGAAGAGAGCCCCCCGGCTGGGCCAAGTGGCCCGGCTGGCCTCCGGCGACCGAGCAGGCCGGCCCATACCCCGTTCCCTGGCCTATAGGCCACGCCCGACCAAACCCTAACCTACCCACGAACCCCACTCTCCTCCCCCTCCCTATGTTCGCTCCCTCTCCCGATCTGGATCGGGATCGAGAGAGGCCACCGACGCAACGCCACCACTCAGCGCTCCGCGCGCCGCCCGCCCGCGCGTTCCCCGCCACCTCACCGTCGCCGCCCCATCCCCTCCGCCCGCGCGGACGCCCCATCCTCCTCCCGTTCACTGGATCCGGAAGGGCCTCCCGCCCGACCTCGCCGACGAAACGCCGCCTCACACGAGCCCCTCCCCGCGGCCTGCTTCCCGCCGCCCGTCGTCCCGGCATCCACCGAGCCCGCTGCCCAGTCCCTATCCCCCCCCGTTCGCCGTTGCCGCCCCGCCGTGGCCGCCGCGCGCCGGCCGCGCCTGGCGTGCCGTGCGCCTGCCGCGCCAGCGCTCACCGTGGCCCTTGCGCCCGTGGCGCGCCCTCTCCCCCCTTCCCCAGCGCTCCCGCGTCGTGGCAACTCCGGCCGCCGTGGTTCTGGCTGCCCGGGCAGCGCCCTCGGCCGCCGCCCCACGCCCGGTTCTCCTCCTGCGCCTGGGCGCACCCTCCTCCGCCCGGCGATGCACAGCGGCACCAGCGCCATGGCGAACCTCGCGCGCCCCTCGCCGGTCCGTTCACGGCGCTCCCTCCCGCCCTGGCGGCGCTCTCCTCCCCCGGCAGCGCACCAGAACCAACAGGTTCGCCCCTCAGACGCCCGTCGCTCCTATTGAGTTCCTTGCTTTGATTCGCCCGACTTTGATCGCCGGGCCCCACAGGGCCAATGGCAAGTGGGTCCCGACCCAAAAGCGATTGTTTTAAAAAAGAATCAATTAATTAAAACTAATAAAAGAGTTAAATAAATAATAATTAAAATCATTATTTTGTTAGTTAAATAATTAACTTAATTATTACATTAATTAACACTGCTAATTACCTAATTAGTCAATTAGTCGGCACTAACGAATCTTGACATGTGGGTCCCTTCCTAGTTGACCGGTCAACTAGTCAGCGATTGACCTGGTCAGCGGGGTCCCTTGTCGACCTCACAGTAACCTCTTGTGTGCACTCTGCTGGGTGCACATAGCAATTTCTGCCCTAATTCGAATTAATAATAATTTCAGAATATTGTTTAAACTTTAATAAATCATATCTTTTAATCCGTAACTTCGGATGAAAATAATTTCAACATGAAAGTTGCTCGAGCAGCGAGGCGAATCCGGATCGTGATCCGTTCGTCCGCCCTTTTACCCTAACCTATCGAACCTGCAAACTTTCCTCTCCGGTTCATCATCGCAGGCGTCCGGAACCGGAGAACTTCGGATGTTTCCCCTTAATCATTACCCCTCATACCACGTTAGAACACGCCTAGCGCTGCGTTAGAACACGTCTAGCTCATGCATTGTCTGTTATGCACTTGCTGCTATGTATTTCTTGTTTCTTCCCCTCTTCTCTCGGTAGACCCGAGACCGATCTTGATGTCCTGTGATCGACTCGTCACCGGCGACCCCTCTCTCTTGCCGAGCAACCAGGCAAGCCCCCCTTGATCACGGATATCGCCTACTCTTCTCTATCTTGCTTGCACTAGAGTAGTGTAGCATATTCTGTTTTCGAGATACTCCTATCTTTCTTTGCATAGCTTTGTCCTTGTTATACATTGTTACCTTACGCAATCCTATATGCTTAGTATAGGTTGCTAGTACTTTCATCTGTGGCCCTACATCCTTGTCCGTCTGCCGTGCTATACTATCGGGCCGTGATCACTCGGGAGGTGATCACGGTATATCTCATATACTTTACACTATTACATTACCTGTGTTGTTGTTAGGAGATGAAATTTGAAAGGGCGGTGGTTCCATCCGGTAGAGGTGGGCCTAGGTTCCCGACGGCCCCATTGTTACTTTAATGGCGGGCGGCGGGGCAGGTTGAGACCGCCTAGGAGAGAGGTGGGCTGGCCTGTTCGGCGTCTGTGATTACTTAACTGCAGCAACGAGGTCTTGGTATTTGATCTGGGTTGGCTCTGAGCTTATCGCACTAACCATCTCGCGGGAGTAGTTATGGGTATCCGGCGTCGTGGTATCGGCCGAAATGCTTGAGGCGTCGTGACGGGCGGCGGCGCGGATTGGTGGAGCGCTGATGGGCTAGAGTGCGCTTCGGCAGCGTGCATAGCGTGCAAGTGTGCTTTCGAGGCGATGGGCCCGGACCCTGCGGCGCTTAGGTTTAGACCGGCGTGTTGGCCTCTGTTGTGCCTAGGTGGGGCTGCGGCGTGTTGATCTTCAGCGGCGGGCATGACCGGAAAGTGTGTCGGCCAAATGGGATCAAGCGTCTTTGGGTAAGATGGTGCACCCTGCGGAAGTTAAACTATTCGGATAGCCGTGATCTTGATAGCGGGGCGACTTGGAGTTGTACCTTGAGCTTATGACAACTAGAACCGGATACTTGATAAAACACACCCTTCCAAGTGCGGATACAACGGTGGTCGCTCTCGCTCGGGGTTATGGCGGGGATTGCGGGTAGGATTATTGCTATATGATGTTACTTGGAGGACTTGAGGTTGTCCTCTTCTACTGTTGCAAGGCGGTGTCGAGCGTAGTCTTCGTTAAGACTAACTATCCCCTCTTATTACGGCATTCTGCGATTCAGTCCTTGATATGGCCCTTTACATATATCCATGCATATGTAGTGTAGCTCCTTGCTTGCGAGTACTTTGGATGAGTACTCACGGTTGCCTTGTTCCCCTTTTCCCCTATCTCTACTCGATTGCTGCAACAGGGCGATGGAGCCGGAGGCGAGCGCCACCGCCGATGGCGACTACTACTGCGGAGGTGCCTACTACTCGTGCAGCCCGGCGGCGGCGACCGGGAGTAACCTAGGAGGATCCCAGGCGGGAGGCCTGCTCCTCTTCGATCTGTATCCCGGTTTGTGCTAGCCATCTTATGGCACCTTGTTTAACTTATATGCGTACTCGAGATATTGTTGCTTCCGTGACTTCGTCTATGATCGAGCACTTGTATTCGAGCCCTCAAGGCCCTGGCTTGTATTATGATGCTTGTATGACTTATTTTATTTGTAGAGTTGTGTTGTGATATCTTCCGTGAGTCCACGATCTTGATCGTACACATTTGCGTGCATGATTAGTGTCGATTGAATCGAGGCGTCACATATAGGTGACCTTATTGCGCAGTTGAGAGAGCACTTGTGTATGTGATGCAAGTGAGCGTGTACGAAAAATCTGTCGTAAAGTTTACGTTGTTTTTCCGTCGTAGACCCTATCTATGTTTCTCGATGGCCCAAGAACACGCTCATTCTTGACCGTGAGAGACTTTTGAATTGTGAGGTACCATTACGAGCTCAATATATAAAGTGTTATTCTATGAAATAACTCGAATTTCAAATCATTCACTTGCTTCAACTACTCATGCTATGGATGTGGGAGCATCAACTCCGTTCCTTTGGGCTTTTGAGGCGGGAGAAATTGTTGGAATTCTATGAAAGAGTCCGGGAGCAGGATGCATGCAGGTTTCATCGACCTTGTGGAGTGGCACAAGATCTGCCTCTTGGCTTATGTCGAGATATTGATTCCTCCACACAACAATTTGCTTCTCATATCGATGAATTAGAAGAGATGTCAGCTGGTAACCATATCTGGAAACAACGATTAGTGGATATTGGTGCATCACTTGCACATCAAGCAAAGTTGGGGATTAGGTGGTGTAATGTTAAGAGGTAGATGCGACATGAAGACATTGATAGCAATATGGGGAAGTTCCCATCAGAAACAATGGTTCTACGACCCTACAAAAGCATGCATATGTTGTCGATGAAGATTTTGTGTGAAGCCTTGGAGATGGCGTGCAGGGGCTAGGGTGGTGAGGGGACAGCGTAAGTGGCGAATGTGTAAGCCAGTCAAAGATTCCTACTCTAGGCAGGGCGGGCCATCAACCTTGAATGGTGTTGGTCCTACGGACCGTGAGCGGATTCGCCTCGGGCCTCTGAGCGCGTCGGAACCGCATGAGTTCACGGGGTGGAGCATGGTCCGCCAAAATCGGCATAGGTTAGGTGCTATTGATGGAACATGGTAAGCCCATCTTTCTCCATATGAAAGTGTTGCGGGCACATAGAGATGTGGGTAGAGGAAGTCTCAAAAGCGAAGGCCGAGCTGTAGGTCACGTGACACTGCACGAAAAGGTGGTGGTGGGCTTTCTCTGGATCAGCAGATCAGCTCGCCAAATTCGTCGATCGAATCAGGCGCCCGGACGTCGAATGAAAGTGGTCTTTCTACAACCCTATTTATATGATTTTTAGGGCCCTTTCCACCTATCCCTCCCTTATGTTTAGGGCGGGATCTGCCCAAAACGACACTGTGGTGAGTACGGAAGGCACGGACTCCATAGCGTCCGCACCCTACGAGAAAAACTCCTCAACCATCACAAGATAAAAAGTATGGCGCTACGTATGCGACTCTATTGGTCATAGTTCCTTGCTGTTGCGGTCGGTTGCTCGTTTGCGGCGTGTGAACCACAGATCATAAGGAAAGATGCCTCTCGGGGCATCGAGAATGATTCGAGCCGTATGAAGGGAACTCCCACGTCTGATTTGTTTTGGGGGAAGGAGCCGATAGGGTCCCCCCGACTTGGCCGGGCCTAAGTGAAAGTGCAAAAGTGAAGTGGTGGGCCTACCCATCCCAACTTTGGGGTATCTGGGATTAGCCAAGAGCAGCACCTTCGATGTTCATGACCAATCGGATCTTGCCGTGCCGGTGGGTACTAGAGGAGATCGCTATGATCATTCTTGTATCCGTATTGAAGAGATGCGACAAAGTGTTAGGATCATTGTGCAATGTCCTAATCAAATGCCTAGTGGCATGATCAAAGCCGATGATCGTAGCTATGTCCTCCATCATGATCTTGAATGAAACTATCCATGGAATGCGTGCGCCCGTGTGAAGCGTAGATCATCGCCGTTCTTAACGAGACTACGGTTAAGCTCCATCTCGGAACCGCCGTGGGCTTAGGAGTAAAGCATCCGAGGTTGGCGCATCTCGTTGGGCGTGGAGAAGCATTGGGAACACCAATATCTTTCTTGGGAGCAGTTTCTTTTCCGTCCCTTGCCCGACATAGCGCTTAACCACGGTTCTTGGAGGAATCAGCGGCTTCTCCATTCTTCATTGATCAGGGAAGGGAACCGTCTACCGGTTGGGAAGCTAGACATCAAGGTTGTGGCTTGATGAGGATAACTAAGCGACACGTCGGAGTTGGCTCTTTGGCACAACAGTGGTGCCTTACTTTCCTGGCGCCTGCAGTGGTAGCGTTCGTGGTGGTGCTTGAGTTCAATGTCTGCGTCCGGGATCGAGAATGAGCTTGCGGCGGACCACTGTCGTCCCATTCTTTAGTGAGCTGGGCGTTGCCATCTTATCCACGGAAAATCGTCAAGCTATCGCGAATTGAAGCACTAAAATAAAAGGACCGGGAAGCGGCGGCATAGGAACCACGGGAACCCGGGAGGAGAAAGGCGATGTACGGGATCACGGGATCCTCGCGATGGCTGGACCAAAATCCAGCCGAGGGCAGCCTTTAGAAGCAACAGGTTGGGAAACCAAGAGAAGGCCGCCTTTTCTTATCTTCTTCCGGCACAAAAGAGGATTAGCATTATTGACCCCATGAAAGCACTAACACCTTCCTCATCGGGGCTCCGCGCCTTTGGGAAAAGGCTTCCATGACGAAACCGGCTACTAGTTAGGAAGTGAACATAAGGTATCAAGAGGTCCCTCACGATCGGGTGCAATGCAATTGCCCCTATTATCAAGTACCCTCTTCCTATTTAGTTTAGGGGTTAAGGCGAAATGGCTTGATGAACCCTTCCGTTCACCTTGCGGCCCCATTCACTTGCAACTTCGTAGAGGCTATAAGTAAGCAGTGCCCCACTAAATTCAAAGTGACGATGGGGTTGAAAGGCAGCGATTGCCTACCTCCGCGCCGAGAGTGCCGCCCTTTACATCAAGTAGGCTACTTTTAGGAGCGAAGTGCGGAATAAGCGTTCATAATATATAGATATCTTGATCTTGTCATTTCGACATGTCGCTTCAACCCCTCTTTCGCCTCCCAAAAGCAAAGTTGGCTTGTGGCCTTGAGATGAGAAGCGGGAACAATAAAACCAAGAATCTCTTTATTTTCTTTCCAAATACTTTATGAAGTTAAGGGGCAAAGAAAGCGCTTTACGCTCTTGAGAAAGTGAATGGTCGATGAGGAGTCTGGATTAAAGGGTGTCAGGATAGCCAAACTATCATCGTTGGCGGACTCTGGACTATGAAGATACAAGATTGAAGACTTAGTCCGTGTCCGGATGGGACTTTCCTTGGCGTGGAAGGCAAGCTTGGCGTCTGGATATGTAGATCTCCTACCATTGTAACCGACTTTGTGTAACCCTAACCCTATCCGGTGTCTATATAAGCTGGAGGGTTTTGAGTGCATGGGGCGAACAACAATCATACCATAGGCTAGCTTCTAGGGTTTAGCCTCCTTGATCTCGTGGTAGATCTACTCTTGTACTACCCATATCATCAATATTAATCAAGCGGGGTAGGTTTTACCTCCATCGAGAGGGCCGAACACAGGTAAAAACATCGTGTCCCTTGTCTCCTGTTACCATCCGCCTAGCGCTTGCAGTTCGGGACCCCCTACGGATATCCGCGGTTTGACACCTACATTGGTGCTTTCATTGAGAGTTCCTCGTATGCGTCATCCTTAGGCCCGATGGCTCCTTGATCATCAACAACGGCGCAGATCGGTGAGACTTTTCTCCCGGACAGATCTTCGTATTTGGCTGCTTTGCTGCGGGCAATTCACTTAGCCATCTGGAGCAGATCAGCTTCGCCCTGGCGTCGAGGTCAGATTTGGGAGTTTGAACTACGGCCGACATCGCGGAGACTTTATCTTGACGGATTGAGCCGCAATAGCAGTGAAGCTGTCGATGGGCGCGATCTAGCTCTGCCGCGAGCGATTGCCACGGAGGCCGCACCGATGTCGCTCCGACCCTTAGTTGAGCCGACTCCGATCGAGGGCGAGTGGTTGGACACGCCTCGGGAACTCGATCTCAATGGCGATTGAGCGAACTCCATCCTGTCGCTGCGAAGACCGTGACTCCAAGGTGCGGACTCCTCTCGGACTCGAACCCTCCCCCCCCCTTAATCGAATCCGATTGGGCGCCGGTCATGGAGTTCACTGCGCGGACATCTTTCAGCACTCGCCCTTTGGCGACATCCTGAATTCACTAAAGTCCCTCTCTTTATCGGAGAGCCTGGCGGACTACGGTCGGGAAGGTTGAGATCACGGACGATGAAGAATTCGGCGCCCACCACCACCCACTTTGTAGCCTTGTCGATGATTTAACCGACATGCTCGACTTCGACTCGAAGAAATCGGCGGTATGGAGGGCGATGGTGGAGGCGACCAGAACCAGCGCCTACGAGGGCCTTTGGAAGGCCACCTCGTCATCGACATATACATGATGGACATCCCAAAAGATGGGAACAGCGATGGAACAACGGAGGATGACCCCTCAAGAAACAGCCCAAGCGCCCGGCGTCGTGGCGCCGCTCTAAATCCATACGGCAAAATGGTGATTCCGGCACGGGAGATAATAACACCGGACGGTGCGAAGACAACCCCCTCAGCGAGGATTCAGCACGGGAGGAGGAGAAGCCAGCCCTCATGATAGGCGGCGGGCGGGGAGGTGGAGGGCGATAATTATATGCCTCCCTCCGAAGATGAGGCAAGCCTCGACGACGAAGAATTTGTCGTGCACGAGAATCCCGCCGAGCAGGGCGTTTCAAACACGAGCTTATGGCCACGGCAAGCAGCCTCAAGAAAAAGCAGCGGCAACTTAGAGTGACCAAGACACGCTAGGCGACGGATGGTGAAGTCCTTGCGGCGAAAGTATGAACTCAAGCGGCCCTCAAGAGATACCCCAAATGCAGGCTGCTACCCCAATTAGAGGCAGCACCCAAACCTACATCACCAGGCGCATGATCGGCCGACCGGCCACCCGTGGTCATGACGGAGAGGCCTCTAGACCCTCCATTCAAGCCGCACTCCGGCGTCGCTCGAAAAGTACCAAGGCAGGAAGCGCGCCGGACCTGCGAGACATATTGGAGGACAAGGCAAGGCAAACAAGATCGATCTACGGATCGGCGTGGGCGCCCTCGGCGTGTGATGATAACCGTCATGCGGATACAACAATTCGGCGGGCTGAACCTGATGAACAAAGCTCATTTGAGCTGCGTCGTGATATAGCTCAATCTGAGCGCGCACACCCACTATGCTTCCTGAGGGCGAAGTAATGGATCATCAAATCCCGAGGGTTTTAAACCCGTAAACATCGAATCATACGATGGCACAACAGATCCTGCGGTTTGGATGGAGGACTACCTCCTCCATATCCACATGGCCCATGGCGATGATCTACGCCATCAAATACCTCCCACTCAAGCTCAAAGGACCAGCTCAACATTGGCTTAACAGCTTGCGGCGAGAATCAATTGGTTGTTGGGAGGACACGGAAGCCGCATTCCTTGATAACTTCCGGGCACATCGATGCGACCACCGGGCGCCGATGACCTCATCCACATAATTCAGCAGCGGAAGAATCGGCGGACAATTACGGACACGGTTCCTAACCAAGAAAAATCAAATTGTTGATTGTCCGGATCACGAGAGGCCCTTGCGGCCTTCAAACATAACATCCGTGACGAGTGGCTTGCCCGGCACCTAGGGCAGGAAAAGCGAAATCCATGGCAGCCCTCAAAGCGCTCATGACCGCTTTTGCGGCGGAGAGGACAGCTGGCTAGCTTCGTAGCAACAAGTTGACCAAAAACCACGGTAGTTCGGATACCAAGGACAGCAATGGCGGTCGGCGTCGCAACAAGCACAAGCGCCGCATTAATGGCGATAATTATGAAGATCGGCGGTCAATGCGGATTGAGAGCTCTAAACCGGTCGGTGGAAAAAACCGTTCAAAAGAAATATTCGAGGCCCGTCCAATCTGGACCGAATACTCGATCGCTCATGCCAAATACATGGCACCCGAAAAACCAGCCAACTACACCAGCAGAGTTGTTGGGTCTTCAAACAAGCGAGCAAGTTAAATACCGAACTCAATGACAAGGGGCTGCATAGCGATGGCGAGAGGAGCCCGGCCGCCGAACAATAGAGGACGAAGGGCTTCCCCCAAAAGTGCGGACGGTGAACATGATATCATAACCCACATACCCAAAGGGGGCGGAGGCGTGAACTAAGGGGCGTATATGCGATGGAGCGATCGCCCGAGTTCAACCCATGGTCCTCTGCCCGATCACATTTGATCGAAGGACCACCCACTAGCATCCGTCATGGCGGATTCGCGCGTGGTTCTTGACCCAATCATCGGCAGATTTCACCTCACTAGAGTCACGATGGGCGGCGCTAGCAACCTGAACCTGCTTTATTAGGATACGGTCGCCAAAATGGGCATAGACCCCTCAAGTTAAACCCACAAAGGCGACCTTTAAAGGCGTCATACCAGTGTAGAGGCCAATTATGCAGGCTCGATTACACTCGAAGTGGTCTTGGATCCCGGATAACTTCGAGCGAAGAGTTAATCTTGACATAGTCTTGTTCCCGGCGGCTATCACGCCTTTGCTTGGGCGAACCGCATTTGCAAAGTTCAATGCGGTGCCACACTCGCATACCTCAAGCTCAAGATGCCAAGCCCTCGAGGAGTAATCACGGTCAATGGAAACACTGAACACTATCTCCGAGCGGAGGAGCACAGCGGCCCTCGTGGCGGAGGTGCAAAGCAGCCTCGACAGCAATTCTCGAGTCCGGCTATTAAGCGACCGGCCCCGTCAAAGCGCGCCGGGTAACCTACAACAAGACCGCTGGCACGATCCGAGACGCAGCGTAGCAATCCGGCTAACCCAGCCCTCATGGCTGCGAAGCGATTACTACTGGCGTACATAACTACGCTCTGGAGATACCATGGGCATAAGGGAGAGCACGACCACGGCTGCGCCAGAATGCGGCTCAACGCACCGGGGCCCCGATTGTGTCATTCTTTTCTTTTCTTCTTTTTCTTACTTTCGGGACTCCGTTTTCCGAAGTCTGTCCGGCACTAAATTGCCGAACTCACGGCCTTAACAGCGAGGGAAGCGGCTTCGTCGAATGTCGGTGGTCTCTACTACGAAATTATACCTGTTTTACATACCATCCGCAGCTCACCCACGGAGAGGACATGTTAAATAGTCCCATCCCTTGCTTATCGCACTATTTGTATCGTTACGCTTCCATTGCGGTACCTTTTGAATAAACAATACATAGCTTTTGCTTATTATTGCACCCTTTCTTTATCTATATATATGTTCATTTCATGACATGTTGCACTCGTACACTTTAGTGCGGCCAATACACCGAGGGCTTAAGTACCCCAAAAGTATGGTGTGATAAGTCCGAACACTTTCACAAGTGCGGCACCCGAACTTATAGCATTATATGCATCGGCTCCGAATCATGTCTTGGGTCAATAGTTGGGTTTGCCCGGCTCCCATGTTTTGGTACCTTATGTTCCGTTATATCGGCTAAGGTAGCGCTGGGAGAACCACTGCGATTATGCCTCGGTTGAGCTGGGTTGAGCACCTCGGTGGAAAGCTAAAACTGACCGTCATGATAGAGGCGAGAGCGATCATTGTTCGAGAGGTTTTTGGGTCCCTAAAGACTTATGCGCTTAGGCGAGTCGGCATTGTCCGACCAAAGGCGTGGATAGAGCCCGAACTCGGTCTTCGAATACTAGGGCTTCGCCGAAATTAAAACTATAAATTCTATGGCTAAGTGAGAGTGTTCAAGCACTATAAGTCCGGTTGCCTTGTTAGTTGCGTTGAGCACCTCCCTCGAAGGACCCAAGAATGGGAAAAAAGCGCTCAAGTTTATCCGAACACCCACACTTTCGTGGCATGGGGCTGAAGCCAACGACTTGCCATCTCTCAAATTTGATAAGCGGCCACGAAGGTAATATTTTAAATTAACAAGTGTTGCTTAGCGCATATGAACAAGTTTTCAGCGTCTGAGGATAACAAATGCGAGTCTATTCAAAATTACATCTTTGGAGCACTCATCCGCTATCTGGCGGGCACCCTTGAGGCGCCCTCATAGTACATTTCAGACTTGCGATGCTCCTTGCCCTTGGTGGCCCGTCCGTCCAAGCTTCTCGCATCCAGCTTGCCCGGTGCACTTTAGCATGGGCAAGGGCCCGGCAGGCACCTTCAATGCAGACGGCGGGCGCTTGCTGACTTCAATCCATGGACGAGCGTCCACCGGCCGCTGCACTAGCCGAAGTAGCTCCGGGCATGGCTTCCAATAGCCACGGCCGAACTATGAGGCCCTTCATGGTCTGTTCGGCGACCTTGTGGAGCTCGACCAGCTGCTTCAGCTGGTAAGCAAAGAACACGATGTTCGACCTCGACATCTTGAGACGAACACCTTCTCCGTCGAGCTCCTCCTCCTTGGCGGTAGAGCAGCGGCAGCATCGGACACACTCGGGGTAGATCTGCGAATGCTCTGGAGAGCTCGGTTGGGTAAGTAATAGGTAATTCACTTTCACATGCTTGCTTTGCATAAAGAATGCCTTACCGCCGCTATCTTCTTTAATGATTCAATTTCTTGGAGGGCTTTTGCGCTTGGCCTTAGCGGCTTTGGCACTATCAAGAGCAGCGAGCTCGGACTCTCGAGTCTTGAGTCACGCTCCAAACTCTCATGTTTTTCCACGAGAGTCTGGAGCACTTGCCGCACCTCCGCCACCCGCTCCTCCTGCTTCTCCCGCTCGGTACGCTCTGCGGCCGCTTTGCTTTTGGCTGCGGACACCGCTTCCTTCAGGGTCGCCACCTCGTTCGTGGCCCCTACAATACCCATGTTAATCCTGTCATTTTTGCAACCAAATCCTTTCTATAAGGAATTACTTTAATAAGGTATTACTTACCTTCCTTGTCCTCAAGCTGCTTCTTGGCAAGGCCGAGCTCGTTCTGGACCGCTCGAGGCTCTGCTTCAATGCATTGACCTCCATGATCGGTCTTGGCGGAGGTCAGCAGCGCAGCCTGCATTCCCATATTGACATACTTATGTTAGACTCCTGCGTATATCTTTTTAGATCCTTAGTCCGGCTTTTCTTTTGAACACGAACTAAGCATCGAGACTCTTGTCTATCACGGTAATATTTTTACATATTCTAAACTTACCTTCAAGCTGTTAGAAGGCTGGTACAGGCTTCAATCAGCCCGCTCTTGGCGGACTGAACTTTACAGACCACCACACTCATAGCAGTGCAGTGCTCCTCGTCGATGGGCGCCGTTAAGCACCTCCGGCAAGCTATCCGGTGCCTCCGGATGGGCCGGAGTCACCGGCGTCGCGATCTTGCCTTCTTCTGAAGGGCAGCTTGCGGACTTGGAACCACTGAAGGTTCGGTGAGTCGGCACGAGGGCGGACTTAGAGCCCTCAGGGGTTTCGCCCCCTTGCGCCCGAGTCGGGAGGTCGCCTTGCGGCGCCTCGGGACTACCTACTCTGGCTGGGCCTTTGGGACTCCACCAGCGGGGTCATCGGCGACACAAGGAGAGAGGCGGTCGGAGTGAAGTGCTATTCACATCCGGCGAACCCGAGGCCGCTTCGGC
>JAHIAM010007236.1:0-24643 GCA_021605205.1 Aegilops longissima
GCTCCTGGCTCTCCGACCCTCACCTCTGGTCTTGTCCATGGCATCCACGACCTGGCTTGCCGGGCGGCGGCGAGACCAGCCGAGTCGGGACCGAGGCGTGAGCACCGACATCGGCCAAATTTGCGAGAACACACTCGAAGATAAGGCCCGAGCCAGGCGCAGCCCGCCTTGAGGTAGGGCCCGTGGGTCAGCGCTGACTCACGGGTGCTCAACACACCTGTGAGGCCTCTCGCGCCTCTCAAAGCAACTAATGGCAGGACTAACGATCTCCATGGCGAGCTCTTGTTCCTTTTGTGGTGAACCTGGGGGTCCCTCCAAGGAACGAAACATTGACTCGCCCGCAATCTCGTCGGCCAAGGCGCGAGGACCTAAGCGCCCGCACCGAGAGGCATTGTCACGACCCTCGAGATAAGTCACCCTCCGGACACACAAGTTATCGCAACACCATCCCCACACTCAATGCAACCCCGTGTTAGCTGCGTCGCTCTCCTTTCTCACCGAATGATGGCTGCTTGGCGCCAAGGAGGACCCCGAGCATCGCGACTCAAAGGCTCTTACGGACCTCGGGCCGCTCCACCTCTGGCCTTGACCACGACATGAGCGACTTTGGGCATACCAGCGGCGGCTGAAGCCGCCTTGGGGCCCAGGACATCCGGCGCGAGCATCGAGACCCTCATGAGGATGAAAGGAGGAAGCGAGCTAGAAGCGGAATGAGCATCTCGCGCCTCACAATCAGGATCATATTGACAAGCAGAAGCTACAAACATCTTACAAGCCCCGTAATCTACATTCTTGGCTCCTCGCGGGAACAAAAGCTTGAATCCTAAGAGTCCTACCTCACAGGGGACCACCATGAGCGCCATCATCAATAGTGGGCCACCCGGTCGGCGCCAACCCCATCAGATCGGGCGGCGGCGACAACCCCACTCCGGGGGCGGCGCAGGGCTCGGAGGCTCGTAGCTGTCGCTCGCTCCTCTCGGCGTCGCGAAGAGCTCGGCGGTCGCTGGATCCTCCGGCGCCTTCGCCCGCTGAGGCTGCCAAGGGAGTGGTCGGTCGGACCTCATCTCCTGGCCAGCAGGACTCAGAGCCACCTCTCCTGCTGAGCACACTCCAGCCAGCGACCCTCAGCGTCGAAGACCTTGAAGGACACCACCGAAGCACCATCGTACTCCGGTGGATCGTGAGGGCGCCCCGTCCTGCAGACACAGGCGACCTCGCCCGAGCCTCGAATCATGAAGACCTCGCCGGGGCACCTACCACGACCTCTGCCCGGTCGCGAGGGTGCCGCAGCCGACATCTTTGCAGCGAGTCGAGGGGTTCCCCTGCCGGACGGACGGAGGCGAAGAAAGAAGGAAGATGAATCCAAGATTTAGGAGGCGTGGCGTGAAGCACAAACTCCGGCGGAGCCTCGGCGTGGTCTCGGGGAAGCGCACGCCGTGACCCGCTTGGCGTCGTCGATGGCACCGCTTCGCCTAAATCGCCTCCTTGAGCCACCAATTTCGCATACAAGGGAAGAGGGAACCCTGGTGGCGGACGCCTGCGCCAAAGGCATGGGCGCCTCGGCAGCGCTCTTGCCACGACACCCGGAAGAGCAAGCCGCTTCTTTGGGGGAGCAGGTCGGGGATCCTCTTGAGCCTTTCCTTCTCTTCCATGGAGAAGCGGCGGATCGACCATAGCAACGGACAAAAGCAGTAGGAGGAGAAGCAGAAGGATAGGCTGGAAGAAGCGCGCCGTTCCGTACTTATAGCAAAAAGGCCAACCGTCGGCCTCCACAATCACCGGTAATCATTACCGACTCTGCATCTGAGGACTTATCGAATCGGTGGTTACCGAGGCATCGTGGGGAAGGCGCGCTGCGTCCAATCAACGCCATCTGGCGCCCAAGGCGCGGGCTGTTAGGGCCCATGACGCAACCCGCCTGCCCTTTGCCTTTCGCTCGGCCAAGTTGAGGCGTGCCGTGGGCCAGGGGGCTCTTGTCGGCGTTCAGGAGCAGGGGTCCCCAGACTTGCTGCCTGCGTCTGCGGCGCGGCTCAAAGGAGGCCAGGGCGGCCCATCTTCATCAATGCAAGCTCAAGACCCTCGCGAGGCCCAAGCCTCATGGGCGGGCGACAAGGAGCTTCCTCGGGCACGGCCTCGTCAAGCTGGCTCATGAGGAGGCGGAGAGTTCAAGGCAGGATACCTCGTGAGGTGCCCATGATGCAAGCCATGACGACCAAGGCGCCGATCGAGCCAGCCAGCATGATGTCCTCCTTTCCTCTTTGGTGCAAAGAGCAAGCGCGGAGAGCATCAAGCAAAGGCATCCGTTTGGTGCAACAAGACCAAGACCAGCCCAGCGGCGGGAAAGAGTCATTGTGGAGCCCATGCGGCGTCATCACGAGCCTTTGGCGGCGAGGACCAACTTTAGTTAGGATAAGTGTACCCGCTGTTCCCCTTCAAAATGGCCGATTGTTGGCGCCCTTCCCGCTCAATATTCGGGAAGAGGCCCAGGGCCTTTGCCTATAAATAGGAGTAGCCACACTTAGAGCTAGGGCATCTTGGAGAGAAGAAGAGGGACCGGAATCCTAATCAAGAAACCAGTAGCTAGAGCAACTGAACACCACCTAGCAGTTCATCACACCCGCTAAGAACAGACCCTCGCGAGGCTGTTCTTCCTTGTAATGTTCTTCATCAGCCCAAGAGGCAATCCACCACACCACACACTGGAGTAGGGTATTACACCACGATGGTGGCCCGAACCAGTATAAATCTTGTGTCTCTTGTGCTGTTCCGTTGGTAGTTTAGGTCCCTGCGATTCGGCGAAGTGCGAGACGGTGGAAGGTTTGATCACCGCGCTCGCCCCAGTGTTCGAACCTCAAGGGTCTGCCGGAACCCGAAATCCGACATCTACCTGCCGTTCCAAGTAAATTTGTATGTGCCAAACTCTAAACCTTCAAATAAACATTCTATTTTGTATACTCGAATAGCTCATGTATCAACTAGGGCTTCCCCTATCTTCCATGTTAGGCGGGTTATTCTCAAGGGGAGTGGACTCCGCTCCTCACTCACGAGAAAATGGCTGGTCACCGGGATGCCCAGTCCCATGCTTTATGCAAACTAAATCAAAATAATTGCAAACAAAACTCCCCCTGGGACCTGTTGATTGTTGGAGGCACTCGTTGTTTCGAGCAAGCCATGGATTGATGCTTGTTGGTGGAGGGGGAGTATAAACTTTACCATTCTGTTTGGGAACCGCCTATAATGTGTGTGACATGGAAGATATCGCCATCTCTTAGTTGTTATGTTGACAATGAAAGTATGCCGCTCAAAATATTATTTATCTCTATTTCAAAATCGAGCTCTGGCACCTCTACAAATTCCTGCTTCCCTCTGTGAAGGGCCTATATTTTACTTTTATGTTGAGTCATCACCCTCTTATTAAAAAGCAATAGCTGGAGAGCGCAGCTATCATTTGCATCCATTACTATTAATTTATATTGGGTTTGACTATGACTGGATCTCTTTTACCATGAATTACAATGTCTAGTCAGTCCTTGATCTTTAAAGGTGCTCTGCATTTATGTTTAGCGGTCTCAGAAAGGGCTAGCGAGATACCATCCTGTTATATCATATTATGATTGTTTTGAGAAAGTGTTGTCATCCGAGATTTATTATTATGACTCACTAGTTGATCATGCCATTGATATGAGTAAACATGAGACCTGAGAATTATTGCAAATGTGGTCAGTTATAATCTTTGCTGAAAACTTGAATGTTGGCTTGACATATTTACAACAACAAGAGAAAACAGAGTTTGTAAAAGTTTTTCTTTTTCTCTTTCAGTTTGTCAACTGAATTGCTTGAGGACAAGCAAGGGTTTAAGCTTGGGGGAGTTGATACGTCTCCGTCGTATCTACTTTTCCAAACACTTTTGCCCATGTTTTGGACTCTAGCTTGTATGATTTGAATGGAACTAACTTGGATGGCGCTGTTTTCAGCGAGTTGCCATGATGTTGTTTTATGTGAGAAAACAAAAGTTCTCGGAATGACCTGAAACTCCATGGAACATCTTAGAAAAAATAATAAAAAATCCTCGCCAAAAGATGAAGACCAGGGGCCCACACCACATCCCACGAGGGTAGGCGCCCCCCGTGTGGGCCCCTGAGCTCCTCCGGCGCAATTCAACTCTATATATTTGCTTTTGGAGAGACAAAAATTAGAGAAGAAATCATCGCGTTTCACGATCACGGAGCCGCCGTAAGCCTAAAACCTCTCGGAGGCTGATCTGAGTCCGTTAGGGGCTCGGGAGAGGGATTAGTCGCCTTAAATCATCATCAACCATCCTCCATCACCAATTTCATGATGCTCACCGCGTCGTCGAGTAATTCCATCATAGGCTTGCTGGACAGTGATGGGTTGGATGAGATCTATCATGTAATCGAGTTAGTTTAGTTAGGGTTTGATCCCTAGTATCCATTATTTTCTGAGATTGATGTTGCTATGAATTGGTTATGCTTAATCCTTGTCACTAGGGTCCGAGTGTCATGATTTCAGATCTGAACCTATTATATTTTCACGAATATATGTGAGTTCTTGATCCTATCTTGCAAGTCTATAGTCACCTATTATGTGTTATGATCCGACAACCCCGAAGTGACAATAATCGGGATACTTCTCGGTGATGACCATAGTTTGAGGAGTTCATGTATTCACTATGTGCTAATGCTTTGTTCGGTTCTCTATTAAAGGAGGCCTTAATATCCCTTAGTTTCCATTAGGACCCGCTGCCACGAGAGGGTAGGACAAAAGATGTCATGCAAGTTCTTTTCCATAAGCACGTATGACTATATTGAGAATACATGCCTACATTACATTGATGAGCTGGAGCTAGTTACGTGTCACCCTATGTTATGGTATTTACATGATGAACCGCATCAAGCATAATTATCCATCACCGATCCAATGCCTACGAGTTTTCCATATACTGGTTTACGCTTATTTACTTTCTCGTTGCTACTGTTACAATCACTACAAAATACCAAAAATATTACTTTTGCTTCCGTTACTTTTGTTACCTTTACCACCACCATCATACTACTTTGCTACTAAATACCTTGCTGCAGATATTAAGTTATCCAGGTATGGCTGAATTGACAACTCAGTTGCTAATAGTTGAGAATATTCTTTGGCTCCCGTTGTGTCGAATCAATAAACATGGGTTGAATACTTTACCCTCGAAAGCTGTTGTGATCCCCTACACTGGTGGGTTATCAATGTAATATGCCGTAATTTCTTTATTGTATAGTCTAGGTTTTTTCTTATTCACGATGGTGCAGTTATTTTACTGTATATATATCATGTCTTCGTAGTAAACCGGCCAAACCGCAAAATTACTGTACATAATCAGGCCGTCATGCAATCACGATGTATGATCTCCATCATGGGCCCCGTCAAACTGGCCCACTAGTAGATTCGGGCCTTTAATAGGCCGAGTAAACCCCGGTCATCTTTTCGCAAGAAAACTCAATGGGCTTTTAGGAGGCTGAGATGTAGGTTGGGCCTGAAACGTGCCGAATAGCTCACGGGCCGGCAGCAACCCGAAATGGACCCGGCCCATGATTGTGCGAATCAATTCACGGGCTTTTAACAGGCCAAAGTTGTCTCGGTCCTTGTTTGGCCCAATCAGATATCCGCTGCGAGCAGGCGGATGCAAAGCCGGACGTGAGTTAGGCCCAACTATATGAACAGGCTTTTAATAGGCCGAAATTAATATAGGGCCAAAATGTTAAACGGGCCCTTAACAGGCCGAAACTAATATCAGGCTGAATTACTAAATGGGCCTTTAGCAAGAGGGCCCAAAAGCATAAGCGTCCGATTAACGGGCGAATCGATATGGGCCATAATTGAGCCCAAAGCCTCTTAAAGGGCGGACCTGATTTGGGCGTGATTTGGCCCGAAAGTGGGAGGCTTTTGGGCGGATCTTATATGGGCCATTATTAGGCCCGAGCGTGGCGAGCCATTAATGGACGGAGGATCAAATATGGGCGACATTTGGCCCAAAACATGGCAGCAGTTAATGGGCGGCCTACTAGGGTCCTCAAAATCTTGTGGGCCTACAATTTGGCTGGCCCATTAATGTCAACGAAATCTCGCGGGCCTTTAGTTGGGCGGCCCATTATGATCCATAAGAATTTTGTGGGCCTTTACAGGCCAGCCATTATGGCACACAAAATCTTGTGGGCCTTTACACTGGCTGGCCTATTATGGCCCTTGAAATCTTGTGGGCCTTTAGCTGGGCCAGCCCATCATGGTCCGCAAAATCTACGTGGGCCTTTAGTTGGGCCGGCCCATTATGGTCCATAAAATATTGTGGGCCTTTAGTTGGGCCGCCCATTTAAACTTGATGGAGTCGTGCCACGTGTCGACGTATCATAGGCGTATACATCCAATGAGTGGATGACATACATCCCAATGATGAGCCGACGCGTGTTTCCTCCAGCCAATGATGATTTTACGTGGAAAATCCCCATTGGTCGGGGCTGTTAACGGGTTATCGGATCAAAACCCGACGGATAAGCTTAATGGCGTTCCGTTACGGTGGATGCCGCGTGTCGGTCACCCTTGACGAAACTTACGTGACGAGCGCGATTTATCGTCATGTAAGTGGACACTTCCGTGATGATAATTTTAAGTAATGTCATGGAACACTTCTCTGACAACCGCGGTATGACTATCTTGATTACATCATAAATTTGCCATGGATGTACATGCATGACAAAAATCGACCTCTTGTGACAAACACGTATCATCACGGAAGTGTATTTTTTGTAGTGCACGGGGTTCGCCGGTGGAGCTGACGGACTCGAAATGCATCGAGAACATGATGAGCAAGAAAATCAAGCTTGTCAGCGTGGTCGGTCATGCTCTTCAAGCGGATCCTCCGATGTCAATAGCGGGCATTCAATTTGTAGAATTCGACCCGACCGAGCACGGACGCTGCATAAGCTCTTGACCACGACACACAGGGCGTCACGGAAGGTGCTGTTCAAGAGCGCCGAGGTACCTCCTTCCCTTACTGAGGACTGCGGACTCAGTGCAAAGTGCCATTCCAATCCGGTAAGTTTTTTATATCTCATAGGGTGTTTATTTTACCTAGTTTAATCATGTGCGGGATCTAAGTCTCCACGCCATTAACATGACTGGGTAGAAACAGCGGAGCAGATCAATTGCCCCGTCCCCCTGCCTGAGGATCCAGCAAATGCTCTCTTAACGGAGATGCTGGTCCGGGCGCCTTACGAGTTGTCGGCGAAGAAGGCCAAGAAGAAGGCCACGGGGACCCGAAAGGGTCTCCGGCGCATGGTTGTGTCAGACTCATCGTCCGAACACTCCGAGGCGCACTCCTCCCATGAGAACGAGGAGGAGGAGGAAAGTTCTCCCCCCCCCCAGCCGGGGGAGACAAGAAAAGGAAGGCCGCCCCAACCAGGGAGGCCGAAGGGTCCAAGAAGAGAAGGACCCTCCTTCCGCACTGCTCCACGACCGCCGCCTCTGCGACGACAGTGGTTGCCGAGGGACAAGCCTGGCGGTCGTAAGTATCCGAGATACCATAGTAATTCATGATATGTTTCTATTGCATTGCTTCTCCTTACACCGAACATGATTATGCAGTCCGTCCCGAGCCCGTATCGGCGTATCTTCGTCGGACGGTTCTTTGACTTCGCGGATATGAATAGCGATTCACTTCCGACCGCCTCCACCTCGCCCTATGGACAGCGTCGAGGTGTTGTCTCAAAAGGCACCGAGCGAGGAGGTAGTCTGAGGCGTTCTTACGGACCACAGGTGCAAAGGGCAAAGACTCCACGGGCTCCAAGTTCGTCCCCAGCCGAACTTTGCCGGAACCTCCGGTGGTTCCGGACTCCGGCGAGCGACCCCGTTAAGAGGGCAAGCCGCTCGTGCGGTGGGCTTTGTCCATCGAGGCACGGACAACTTCTTTGGAAGCGCTTCGCGGCGCTCCATCGACAAAGAGCACCGCACTATCATGAGTGCGGTGATCGAGAAGGTTTAGTCCGCCAAAAGCGGACTAACTGAAGCTTGTGCCAGCCTCCTAACAGGCTTTCAGGTAAGTAATCAAATTATAGGAAATATTACCGCATAGACAATAGCTCCTGATGCTCTGTTTGGCGTTCGCGAAGAAAGGCCGAATAGAGGATCAAATAATGACTCAGGAGTCTAATCAGAATATGTCTATGTGCATATGGAAGCTTCCTTCAAGCACTTGCCCGCGTCGATTGCGGAGGTCGCCTGCTCAAGCGGGACCTTGAGCGGTCCGAGGAAGAGCTCGGCCTTACCAAGAGGCAGCTCGAAGAGAACAAAGGTAAGCAATACCTTTTCTATATATATAACAAATAAATTTGGTCGTAAAATAATAGGATCATCATGAATTTGCCTGGGGCCATGACCGAAGTGGCGACCCTGAAGAAGGCGCTGTCCGAGGCCGAAGACAAAGCGGCCAAGGAGCACATTGAGCGAGAAAAGCAAGAAGCCCGGGTAGGCGAGGTGCAGCAAGAGCTCGAAGCTCTCGCCAAAAAACACGAGTCCTTGGAGCTTGACTCTAAGACGCGAGAGTCCGAGCTTGTGAAGGTGCTCGAAAGCGCACAAAATGCCAAGGCTGAAGCCCACAAGGCCCTCCAGGAGATTTTTTTTTGACTGTACACAGTAGGGCAAGGCCCCACTGCAATTTTTATATTAAATTAAAAACAAAGGTCCAACAGTACAGAGGCTTGAGGTAAGCCAAAAAAGAAGAAAAAAACAGAAGAAGAAGAAAAAAACAAAAGATAAATTACAGTACAAGGTTATCAAGCCAAGTACAGAAGGCTCTGGCATTGCTCTTCTTCACTCTATATCTCAGAAGATTAAGCTCATAAAGGAAAATGATTTTCCACCTCTGAATGGAAGGCTGAATGGCTTGAAAGATCAGATTATTTCTTGAAATCCCCCTCCAGGAGATTGATGTGGTGAAAAAGATAGCAGCGGGTAAGGCATTCATTATGCAAAGCAAGCATGTGAAGGAACCTTTCCTTTTACTTACTAGGTTTCGAAGCTCTCCGGGAGCTTTCGCAGATCTTCCCCGCAGTGTGCTGGATGCCGCGGAGTTTTACCGAGCTGAGGAGGGGAGCTCGACGGAAAAGTTGTTCTGGTCTCAGTATACTGGGACCAAACACCCAATGCCCTTGAGCGACCAGCTGAAGCAACTGGTCGAGCTTCACAAGGCTGCCGAACAGGCTATGAAGGGTCTTATAGTCCGGATGTGGCCTGGCGATCCCCTGCCTGATAGCTACTTCGGTATGGTGAGGCGGCTTGTGGATGCCTACCCATGGCTTGAAGTCATAAAGCGGTCTGTCTGCATCGAGGGTGCGGGCAGGGCTTTTGCCCGGGCGAAGGTGCACTGGGCGAAGTTGGACGCCGTAAAACTGGTGAAGGAGGGGCCGCCGGAGGGCATGGAGCATCGCCGCCCCAACAGTGTCCCGAAGGGTTCCCGCCTTGTGGCGGAGGAATGTGCTAAAGATGTAATTTTTGAATGAACGTGCTCATGTGATCTTGTAATGTGAAACGAGTTCATTTGTGCTATGCAACGGTTTTTGAATTTAAAATATTACCTTCTGTGCGGCCGTTTATAAAATCTGAGAGTTGGCGACCGTAAACTTCGCTTTCATTTAAGTAATCTTGAGGTGTTGGGATAAACCTGAGCACTCTTTATCCCAATTTTGGGTCCTTCAAGGGAGGTGTTCAGCACAACGAACCAGGCAATCAGACTACAAGGCTTTATCACTCTCACTTAGCCATAGAAGTCTACAATTTTAAATTTTGGCAAAGCCCCTAGTATTCGAAAGGCCGAATTTGGGGCGCTATATACGCCTAAGTCGGGCAAGGCCGACTCCTCGCCCGAAGCGTAAAAAGTCTTTAAGGACTTGAGACCTTTCGAACAGCGACCAGCTCTCGCCTTATCATGACAGTCAGTTTTCGGCTTTCTCAACTGAGGTGCTCATCCGGAAGAACCGGGACACAATCGCAGTAGTTCTCTCAGTGCTACCTTAGCCGATATAGCGGAACGTAAGGTACCAAAACATGGGAGCCGGGCAAACCCAACTATTGACCCAAGACATGACTCGGAGCTGATGCATATAATGCTATAAGTTCGGGGTGCCGCACTGTCGAAAGTGTTCGGACTTCTCACGCCGTATTATGGGGTATACGAAAGCCCCTGGCGTACTGGTCGTACCAGAATGTACGGGTGCAAGTTGTCGTAAATAAACATGCAAGAAAAAGGAAGGATAATGCAATAATAGACTAATGCTATGCATTTTTATTTAAATAATACGTCGAATCGTACTGATACAAGTAGTGCAATAAGCAAAAAATAGGACTATTTGACATGTCCTATCCAAGGGCAAGCTGCGTATGGGTATTAAAAATGGGTATGTCGATTGTTATTAGAGACCACTTGGGGATTCCCTTGTACGTCTTAGCTTCTTGCCTCCTTGGTTGTTCCTTCCCGTAATGTGTCCAGTAATCATACTACCGGAAAGGGCTTCCAGAGAGTAAGGTCCTGAAAGAGAGAAAATGATAAAGGTATGCAGCCCCAAGGGCAGTTGAGCCGCATTGTGGGACGCGCCCTGATCGTGCCCCCGCCTATGTGATGACCCACAGTGTAGGGAATCTATCGTAGTCCTTTCTATAAGTAAGAGTGTCGAACCCAACGAGGAGCAGAAGGAAATGATAAGCGGTTTTCAGTAAGGTTTTCTCTGCAAGCACTGGAATTGTAGGTAATAGATAGTTTTGTGATAAGATAAATAGTAACGAGCAACAAGTAAATAAAGTAAACAAAGTGCAGCAAGGTGGCCCAATCCTTTATGTAGCAAAGGATAAGCCTGGATAATTTCTAATAATAAGGAAGGATCTCCCGAGGACACATTTGGAATTATCGTCAAGCTAGTTTTCATCACGTTCATATGATTCGCGTTCGGTACTTTGATAATTTGATATGTGGGTGGACCGGTACTTGGGTATTGCCCTAACTTGGACAAGCATCCCACTTATGATTAACCCTATTGCAAGCATCCGCAACTACAAAAGAAGTATTAAGGTAAACCTAACCACAACATTAAACATATGGATCCATATCAGCCCCTAACGAAGCAACGCATAAACTAGGGTTTAAGCTTCTATCACTCTAGCAACTCATCATCTACTTATTACTTCCCCATGCCTTCCTCTAGGCCCAAATAATGGTGAAGTGTCATGTAGTCGACGTTCACATAACACCACTAGAGGAAAAGACAACATACATCTCATCAAAATATCGAACGAATACCAAATTCACATGACTACTAATAGCAAGACTTCACCCATGTCCTCAGGAACAAACGTAACTACTCACAAAGCATATTCATGTTCATAATCAGAGGAGTAATAATATGCATAAAGGATCTGAACATATGATCTTCCACCAAGTAAACCAATTAGCATCAACTACAAGGAGTAATCAACACTACTAGCAACCCACGGTACCAATTTGTGGTTTTGATACAAGATTGGATACAAGAGATGAACTAGGGTTTTGAGAGGAGATGGTGCTGGTGAAGATGTTGATGGAGATTGACCCCTCCCGATGAGAGGATCGTTGGTGATAGCGTTGGTGATGATTTCCCCTCGAGGGAAGTGTCCTGGCGAACAGCTCCATGAGCCCTAGATTGATTCCGCCAAGGTTCCGCCTCGTGGCGGCGAAGTTTAAATCCGTAAGCTTTCCCCACGATTTTTCCAGGTAAAACTGATGATATAGCATAAGATGGGCGCGGAGGCCACCAGGCCCAGGAGATGAGGGGCGCCCTATGGGCGCCCCCTGTCTCTGGACAGGTGTGGGCCCCTGGCATATTTCTTCGCTCAGAAATTCTTGTTAATTCAAAAAGTTGTTTCGTGGAGTTTCAGGACTTTTGAGCTGTGCGAGAATAGGTTTCAACGTTTGCTCCTTTTCGGCCGAATTCCAATTGCCGGCATTCCCCTCTTCATAGTAAACCTTGTAAAACAAGAGAATAGCAATAAGTATTGAGATATAACGTGTAATAACAGCCCATAATGCAATAAATATTGATATAAAAGCATGATGCAAAATGGACGTATCAACTCCCCCAAGCTTAGACCTTGCTTGTCCTCAAGCGGAAGCCGAAATCGAAAAATATGTCCACATGTTTAGAGATAGAGGTGTCGATAAAAATAAAATACGGACATGAGGGCATCATGATCATTCCAATAACAACAACATATATAGATTTTGTCATATGATTTCCTATGCTCAAGTAACAATCAATTCACAATGTCAAGTATGGTTCAAAAACTTCATTTGGAACTAAAAAACTATAGTCTGAGTCATTGAAGCAATTGCAATTTATCATAACATCAGAAAGAGTCAACAATAGAGCTTTTCAGCAAGCTCACATACTCAAATATCTCGTTGTTTTCTACAATTGCTAACACTCACCCAGTACTTGTGGTTATAGAGTTTCAGCCGGACACTGAGAAAGATAGGGGCTTATTGTGTTGCCTCCCAATGTATTCACCTTTAGGTGATGTAAACAATAATAGCCCATGCTAACTTACATCCAATTGGATATATATATATATATATATATATATATATATATATATATATATATATATATATATATATATATATATATATATATATATATATATATATATATATATATATATATATATATATAACACGAGGAGCTTGCCAAAGGATAAAATGGAAAAGGGAAAGGTGAGGATCACCTTGACTCAAGCATAAAGTAAAAACATAAAGTAAAAGATAGTCCCTTCGCAGAGGGAAGCAGAGGTTGTCATGCTCGTTTAGGGTTGATGCATAAAATCTTAATGCAAAAGAACGTCACTTTATATTGCCCCTTGTATGTGGACCTTTATTATGCAGTCCGTCGCTTTTATTACTTCCACAACAAGTTCGTACAAAGCTTATTTTCTCTGCACTAATAAGTTATACATATTTAGAGAGCAATTTTTATTGCTTGCACCGATGACAACTTACTTGAAGGATCTTACTCAATCCATAGGTAGGTACGGTGGACTCTCATGGCAAAACTGGGTTTAAGGGTCATTGGAAGCACAAGTAGTATTTCTACTTGGTGCAAGGAATTTGGCTAGCATGAGGGGGAAAGGCAATCTCAACATGTTTGGAAGGTCAATGACAATATAATTTAACTCAGATGTCGGAAAACATAAACCATTACGTTGTCTTCCTTGTCCAACATCAACTCTTTTAACATGTCATACTTAATGAGTGCTTCACAATCATAAAAGATGTCCAAGATAATATATTTATATGTGAACCCCTCTTTCCTTATCACTTCCTATTAATTGCAACGATGACCAAGGCTACGTTCATCAACTCTCAACAATTTTTATGCCTCATACTTTCTATGTGTGAAGTTATCACTATCCATAAGATCAATATGAACTCTTTTATCCTTTCTACTTTCTCAAGATCATAGCAACATAGCAAAGCCCTTGACTCAACACTAATCTTTATTATAGATAGCACTCGGACTCGATTACAAAAAGAGATCACAAAGCAAAACTCAAACTGTCGGATTTCGGGTTCCGGCGGACCCTCTAGGTTCGAACATTGGGGTGCGCGCAGAGATCTCGCCCTCTACCTACCTGCACCTCGCCGCCTCGCTAGCATCTAAACTATGCAAAGAACAACACAAGAGACACAGGGTTTATACTAGTTCGGTCCACCATTGTGGTGTAATACCCTACTCTAGTTTGTGGTGTGGTGGATTGCCTCTTGGGCTGATGATGAACAATACAAGGAAGAACAGCCTCGCGAGGGTCTGTTCTTGGCTGGTGCGATAAACTGCTAGGGGGAGTTCAGTCGCTCTCTCTGTTGACTGATTTCTTGATGCCGGATCAAGCTGCCTCTATCCTGTGGGTGGCTAGTCATATTTATAGGCAAGGGCCCTGGGCCTCTTCCCAAATATTGAGCGGGAAGGGCGCCAACAATTGGCCATTTTGAAGGGGAACATCTAGTACACTTATCCTGACTAAAGTTGGTCCTCGCCTGTCAAAGGCTCTGGTGGTTACGCCGGCTTGGGCTCCACGATGACTTCCTTCCTGCCGTTGCGACGTTCTTGGTCTTGTTGCACCGAAACGGATGCCTTTGCTTGATG
Organism: Aegilops longissima; assembly: GCA_021605205.1. NCBI lineage: Eukaryota > Viridiplantae > Streptophyta > Magnoliopsida > Poales > Poaceae > Aegilops > Aegilops longissima. The sequence goes on from JAHIAM010007236.1 coordinate 14,220, forward strand.
CTCTCGCCTGCACTTGCTCCCTTTGCACCAAAGAGGAAAGGAGGACACTGCGCGGGCTGGCGCCCGCCTGGCGCCCTTGGTCATCATGGCTTGCGTCATGGGCACCTCGTGAGGTACCCCGCCTTGATCTCTCTGCCTCCTCGCGAGCCAGCCTGACGAGGCCGTGCCAGAGGAAGCTCCCTGTCGTCCGCCCCGTGATGCTTGGCCCCTCGCGAGGGTCTTGAGCTTGTGCTGATGAAGATGGGCCATGCTGGGCCATCCCTTGAGCCACGCCGTAGGCCGCAGGCAGGCAAGTCTGGGTACCCCCGTTCCCAAAACGTCGACAGTAGCCCCCGGGCCCAAAGTAGCGGACTTGGCTGAGCAGAAGCGAAGGGCAAGTCGCGGCATCAAGGGCCCCTAACAGCCTGCGGCCTTGGGCGTCGCGTGGCGGTTGATTGGACGTGGGCGGCCCTGCTCCCCCACGACGCATCGGCGACTGCACGAATTGACAAGTCCCTGCATGCAAAGCGGGTCATGATTACCTGCGATCGTGGGGGCCGGTGGTTGGCCTTTGTTTCCCGAGGCCGAGGCCTCGTCAAACGCTTCATGTCCTGCGAAGGTTAGTCTGGAGAGGTAGCTCCGGCCTCGGCTGGAGGAGACCGACCCAGTCTGTGTTCAGTGTCGTGGTGCCCGTGGGGCACGCAATTGGAGGGTGCTCTGTAGTGGACCCGGGTAGGGAAGCCTTAAACGATAAGGGCAGAAAACGCTCGCGAGAGTGCCCGCGTAGCTCCCTCGCGAGACTTGCATGAGAGAGATCGAGGCAAGAGAGCGAAAAGGCAAGGAGTCACAAGCCAAAGATGGCAACAACTTCAATAAAACTTCAAATGGGAATGAACAAGCCAACTACAGAAAGAAAATGAGAAAAGCCGTGTCCGGCACCTAATCTAGTCTTCGACGTCTTCTCACCAGCGCGGAGCTAAGTGCTGCCACAGGCGTGGGAGGGAGCCCAGGGCTGAGGCCGGCGCTCCTGAGACTCCGGGGCGTGTACAGCCCCAACTCATTATTACGTGAGGGTGTCACGGGCGGCGAGCTTCACAGGCATTGGCCTTCTTCACAGGCTCCGGGCCTTTTTCAGAAAGATGAACTTCACAGGCGCTTGCCTTCTTCACAGGCACTGGGCCTCTTCCAAAACGTGACAGCTTCACAGGCATTCGCCTTCATCACAAGCTCTGGGCCTTTTCCAAAACGCGACAGCTTCACAGGCATTCGCCTTCTTCACAGGCTCCGGGCCTTTTCCAAAAAGCGACAGCTTCACACGCATTCGCCTTCTTCACAGGTGCCGGGCCTTTTCCAAAACGCGACAGCTTCACAAGCATTCGCCTTCTTCACGGGCTTTGGGCCTTTTTAGGGGTAAAACCTCCGAAGGTGCTGGATGTTCCACGCGTTCTGGACGGGCACCCCCTCCTGAGTCTCCAAGCGCGCGGAGCCGGGCCTGGAAACATGAACAACCTTGAACGGGCCCTCCCACTTGGGAGAGAGCTTATGCAGTCCCTCCCTGGAGAGAACCCGCTCGAGCACGAGGTATCCTACCTTGAGAGTCCTGGGGCGGATGTTGTGGCAGTGGTATCGCCGTAGCGCTTGTTGGTATGTTGCCACTCGCAGCGCGGCTTCCCGACGATGCTCCTCCCCCAGCACGAGGTCCGTCCCCCGCATGGCGTCCTGCTGCGCCTCATCTAACGCCAGGACCCGTGCGGAACGACGTCTGACCTCGTGCGGGAGGACTGCTTCAGCTCCATAGACGAGGAAGAACGGGTTCTCGCCAGTTGGCTTGGTCGCGGTCGTGCGGATGGACCACAACACGGACTGAAGCTCATCGTACCAACCTCTGCCGCAGGCCTCCAGCTTCTTCTTGAATTTCCTGGTCTTGAGGCCTCTCAAGACCTCCGCGTTAACCCTTTCGGCCTGACCCGTTGCTGTTCGTGGGTGCGCCACTGAAGCGTAGCATACCAGCGTCCCAAGGTTAGCACAGTATGTTTTGAAGAGATTACTGGTGAACTGCGAACCGTTGTCGGTGATGATGCGGTTCGGCACCCCGAACCGGCTCACGATGCCCTTGATGAACTTGACCACAGAACCCGCGGGGATGGTGCGGACGGCTTCCACTTCAGCCCACTTGGTGAACTTGTCCACGGCGACGTATAGGTAGTGATAGCCCCCTGGCGCCCGAGGGAACGGGCCCAGGATATCCAGCCCCCAGACTGTGAATGGCCACGAGAGGGGTATAGTTTGCAGACCTCCCGTCGGCTGATGGATCTGCTTGGCATGGAATTGGCAGGCCTCGCAAGCCTTCACCAGTTCGACAGCATCATTGAGCGCAATAGGCCAATAGAAACCGCTACGGAACGCCTTGCCAACGAGGGTCCGCGATGACGAATGATGCCCACAGTCTCCACCGTGTATATCTGCCAGCAGTTCCTTCCCTTGCTCCCTGGAGATGCAGCATAGGAATACATCATCTGGTCGCTTCCGGTAGAGCTCTCCATCCCTGATGCACTATGTTGTGGATTGCTGCGCCACACGCTCCGCTTCCTCCTCCTTCTCCGGCAAGGTCCCTTGCGCCAAGTAGCTCCGGAGCTCTGTGATCCAGCACCCCTCCTGAGGCTCCATCGTCAAGAGCAAAGCGCTCGAGGCCGGGCCTGGACCCGGGGCTCCAGGCTGCGCCGCAGCAGTGATGGCGTGGCCGAGGGCTTGAAGAGCCGCTCCTCGAAGACGCCAGGCTCCTGAGGTAGCCGCCTGGATGCTCGTTTGGCGAGGTCGTCGGCCTCTTGATTGGTGCCACGAGGCACATGCTGCAACACCAGCCCCCAGAAATGCTTCTCCATCCTGCGGACCTCCGCAAGGTAGGCTTCCATGTGCTCATCCCTCGGCTCGTATACCTTGTTGGAGAATTTGACGAGGAGTTGTGAATCACCCTTGATGGTAAGGCGCTTCACTCCTAGGGCAGCTGCGGCCTTCAGGCCTGCTATTAGGCCTTCATATTCTGCTATGTTGTTGGAGACCTTTTCTCCATGCTGGAAACAGAGCTGCATGGCATAGTAGAGCTTGTCCTGAGTAGGTGATATGAGCACTGCTCCAGCCCCCTTGCCGTGCTCGGAGAATGCCCGTCAAGTACATGACCCAACCTTCGGCGCCTCGCTTCCGGGAGAGGGATCGATCCTCATCAGCCTTGAGGCCCGGGGCTCCATCCATTCTGCCACAAAATCCGCTAACGCGGCCCCCTTGATGACTCTGGTTGTGCTGAATTTGAGCTGAAATGCTTGCAGTTCAATGTTCCACTCAGCGACTCTTCCAGCTGAGTTAGGGCTCCTGAGCACCCTTTCCAAGGGGTACGCTGAGACAACCTTGATGGGGTGGCCCTGAAAATAATGCCGCAGCTTGCGCGATGCCACCAATAGCGTGAGGAGGAGTTTCGGAGGCATGGGGTACCATGCCCTCGTGTCCCGCAACACCGTGCTGACGAAGTACACAGGGTGTTCAACGAGGTTTGGAGTGCTGGTGTCGATGGCGCCCTCCGGAGACCGTGGCGCCTCCTGAGGCAGTGAAGCCTCCAGAGGCCGGTCTCCCGGGGGAGGGGTCTCTTATGTCCCGAGTGCGTTTCCCTGCGGTGGCTGATCCTTCTCGGCTATGGTAGTGGTCTCTGTGGGTCTTCCTTGATCCTGCTTCGCCTTGACCCGGTCAGCTGTCGCGGCTTTGGTCCGACGCTCCTCCCTAACCGCCACCAGGGCTGCGCTAGCGGAGCAGGGAGTGGCTGCAAGGTAGAGCACCAGGGGTTCCTGTGGGCGCGGGGCCACCATTACCGGAGGGCTGGTTAAGTACCTCTTGAGATCTTGGAACGCTTTGTCGGCCTCTTCAGTCCATTCAAAAGGCCCCTTTTTCTTCATCAGCTGGAAGAAAGGCAGCGCTCGCTCTCCCAACTTGGAGATGAAGCGTTCTAGTGCTGTCACGCGCCCGGCGAGCCTCTACATTTCTCTGAGGGTCTTTGGCGGGCTCATGTCCTCGACCGCCTTGACCTTTTCTGTGGGACACGAGGAAGCCCAAGAGCTTGCCTGAGGGGACCCCAAACACACACTTCTCTGGGTTGAACCGCAGGTTCACTGCGTTGAGGCTCACGAAGGTTTCCTCCAGTTCTTGTATCAGGGTCTTGGCCTCGCAAGACTTCACCACAATGTCATCGACGTAAGCCTCAACATTCTTCCCGAGCTGCGGGCCCAGGGTGATGTGCATCAGCCGCTGAAAGGTCGCCCCTGCGTTGCGCAGCCCGAACGGCATGCATGTGTAGCAGTACACCCCACACAGGGTCAGGAAAGCCGTTTTTTCCACATCTTCTACCGCCATCTTGATCTGGTGATACCCAGAGAAGGCATCCAAGAAACATAACAGGTCGCACTCGGCGGTGGAATCGACGATCTGATCGATGCGAGGGAGCGGAAACGGATCTTGCGGGCAGGCTTTGTTGAGGTTGGTGAAGTCGACACACATACGTTCCTTCACACCTTTATTTGGCACGACGACTGGGTTGGCCAACCAGTCCGGGTATTGGACCTCGTGAATGACCCCTGCAGCTTCCAACTTGCGGGTCTCTTGGACGATGAAAGCCTGCTTTTCAGTGGACTGCGGCCTTGCCTTCTGCTTCACGGGGCGGACATTGGGGCACACTGTGGTGCTCGATTACGCCCCTAGGGATCCCCGCCAGCTGATCAGGCTCCCATGCGAATACCTTCTTGTTTGCGCGTAAGAACTTGACCAGGGCCTCCTCCTGCTCGGGCTCGAGCTTGGCGCCTATGGTGAAGGTGGCCTTAGAGGATCCGTCCTCGTCGACAAGTATCTGCTTGGTTTCCGCCTTGTCCTGGGTGAACAACTGCTTCTTCTTGGCCGGCGCAGCCCCCTTGGGCTCAGGGGCATCTGAGTTGGCAGGCTGCGCCGACGCCGCCGCCTTGAAGGCGAGCTTGAGCACTTGCAACGCATCTCCAGTGTCTCCGGACACGGTGAGGACGCCGTTGCTCCCGGGCTTCTTCATGAGGTTGTACGCTGGGTGAGTCGCGGCCATGAATCGGGCCAGTGTTGGGTAGCCAAGGATGGCGTTGTATGGGAGGCCAATGGGGGCGATGTCGAAGTCAATTAGCTCCGTGCGGAAGTTGTCGTAGGTGCCAAAGGTTACCGGGAGACGGATCTGCCCCAGGGAGCTGGACGACCCGCCCCCGACGCCCAAGGAAGGCCGGCTGGGCTGAAGCCGCTCCGACGGTATGTGGAGGAGGCTGAAGTCTTTGACCGAGAGCACACTGAGGCCCGCGCCGCCGTCGATGAGAGTCCTGGTGACGGCCACCTGGCAGATGGTGGGGGTGCACAGCATTGGGAGCGTGCCCGAGCAGGTTGAGTTGGAGGGGTGGTCCTCCGAGCTGAAGGCCAGATCGGCCTTGGGCGCCGACCGACCTGGGGGAGCCCCCTGCCGCATGGAGCCAGCGCCGACCTGGAGGGAGAATGGCTTGACGTGGCGGCCTGAAGGTGGCGCCTGCGATCCGCCCAGGAGAGTCGCGACGGCCCGAGGCGCGCGCGCCAGCGTCTTTGGGCGAGGAAGAGGTTGTGCAGCTCTTCCCAAGAGGCCCTGAAGCCACCGGTAGGTGGAGCAACCACATGCGTGGGGGCGTCGGTGAGGCCATGGGCAGCCAGTTAGCCATGACCTGTAAATGCCGCCTCCTGCCGAGATGGCCTCTTAAACGCCCGATGGAAGGCCAGCGGATCATTCGTGCCGTTGTAACGCGGCGGCGTCTCCGGCTTGAACTTGTCCGGCCACCACACCAATCGCAAGGCTAGGGCCAAGGCTCGGAGCCCCCTGGCCCCCATGCTGGCGCTGGCGACCGGAGTGGGCGGCGCGTTTCTCATCGCAAGGTGAGTCGTGGTGTCGGCGGAGAGCGGGTCGGTGGAAGGGAAAGCTCCGGCGCACCCCTACCTGGCGCGCCAAATGTCGGATTTCTGGTTTCGGTGGACCCTATAGGTTTGAACACTGGGGTGCGCGCGGAGGTCTCGCCCTCTACCTACCTGCACCTCGCCGCCTCGCTAGGATCTAAACTATGCAAAGAACAACACAAGAGACACAGGGTTTATACTAGTTCGGGCCACCATTGTGGTGTAATACCCTACTCTAGTTTGTGGTGTGGTGGATTGCCTCTTGGGCTGATGATGAACAATACAAGGAAGAACAGCCTCGCGAGGGTATGTTCTTGGCTGGTGCGATGAACTGCTAGGGGGAGTTCAGTCGCTCTCTCTCTCTGTTGACTGATTTCTTGATGCCGGATCAAGCTGCCTCTATCTTGTGGGTGGCTAGTCCTATTTATAGGAAAGGGCCCTAGGCCTCTTCCCAAATATTGAGCGGGAAGGGCGCCAACAATTGGCCATTTTGAAGGGGAACATCTAGTACACTTATCCTGGCTAAAGTTGGTCCTCGCCTGTCAAAGGCTCTGGTGGTGACCCCGACTTGGGCTCCACGATGACTTCCTTCCTGCCGTTGCGACGGTCTTGGTCTCGTTGCACCGAAACGGATGCCTTTGCTTGATGCTCTCGCCTGCGCTTGCTCCCTTTGCACCAAAGAGGAAAGGAGGACACTGCTGCAGGCTCGCGCCCGCTGGCGCCCTTGGTAAATCATGGCTTGCGTCATGGGCACCTCGTGAGTACCCCGCCTTGATCTCTCTGTCTCCTCATGAGCCAACTGACGAGGCCATGCACGAGGAAGCTCCACGTAAATCCGCCCATGAATCTTGGCCCCTCGCGAGGTCTTGAGCTTGTCTTGATGAAGATGGGCCATCTTTGGGCCATCCCTTGAGCCACGCCGCAGGCCTTGAGCGAGCAAGTCCGGGTACCTCCATTCCCAGAACGCCGACACAGACTACTTGAAATCAAAACTTCAATCTACTAGATCAAGATACTACTAAAAGGATCGAACTAAATAAAGCGGTAAAGATAGGAGTGTGATGGTGATACGATACCGGGGCACCTCCCCCAAGCTTGGCAGTTGCCAAGGGGAGTGCCCATACCCATGTGATTATTTCTCCTTCTTCACAGTTGGTGTTATGATCTTCTTGGCGATGATGCCCTTCAGGATACGGTTCTCCTCCTCGAGCTTATGAACTTGTTGTTTGAGGTCCATAATTTCCTTACGGAGCTTGCCCGTAACGGCCAAAGCTCCTTTTACTCAAGGATGTTGCATAGCTTCTGGAGAACAAGTGAAACTCTTTTTCATATTTTCATAAGAAAGAAATCTAGAGTTGGAAGGGATGACAGAAGCAGGGACAGCCAGGCTAGGTAGTTCCCCCATAGTGAATTATGCTCGGAGACGAGAGGTAACTTCTTGATCTTCCTCCATGGCATCTATCCTTTTCAAATCAGCCTCCATCTCATCCTCCGTTGATGGTCCAAAGTGATAGGCATCGCTATTTGCTCCTGGACCTGGCGTTGGGTGAGACACCCGGCTCTCCCCAACTAACTCCTAAGAAGACATCTTGCTTTATTTTGCAACAGGAACAGCTCGAAACGAAAATAGAGGATATTTGCATGATACAGTGGTCAAAACCTTCGGGGGTATATATAATGAATTTTTACCGACCAAAATACGTAACGTGCAAAAAGCGGAGTCCGGGAGGCACGAGGTGCCCACGAGACAGGGGCGCGCCCTACGCAGGCGCCCTCCTCTCGTGGGAGCCTCGTGTCCCTTCGGACTACTTCTTTCTTCCTAAAATTCTTAAATAATCCAAAACTGATAAAAATTGCCATTAAGTTGTTTTGGAGTCGGTTTACTTACCGTACCACAAACCTATACCTTTTCAGAGTCTGGAACGTTCTAGAAAGTGTCCCTTATGTATTCCTCAGGGGTTACGGTTTCAATAATATTAGTTTCAACATTGATAGGATTACCTGAAATATAGTGTTTAATTCTTTGACCGTTTACCACCCTCGGATTTGTGCCTTCGAAGTTGTTGATTTTTATGGCACCAGAACGATAGACCTCCTCGATAACGTAGGGACCTTCCCATTTTGAGAGAAGTTTTCCTGCAAAAAATCTTAAACGAGAGTTGAATAATAACACATAATCTCCTACGTTAAACTCACGCTTTTGTATCCTCTTATCATGCCAGCGTTTGACTTTTTCTTTGAATAGCTTGGCATTCTCATAGGCTTGGGTTCTCCATTCATAAAGTGAGCTAATATCAAACAACCTCTTCTCACCGGCTAGTTTGAAGTCATAATTGATCTCTTTGATAGCCCAATATGCCTTATGTTCAAGTTCAAGAGTAAATGACACGCTTTTCCATAAACCATCTTATATGGAGACATACCCATAGGATTTTTGTATGCAATTCTATAGGCCCATAATGCATCATCAAGTTTTTTGGACCAATTCTTTCTAGATCTATTCACAGTCTTTTGCAAAATTAATTTGAGCTCTCTATTGCTCAACTCTACTTGACCACTAGACTGCGGATGATAAGGAGATGCTATTCTATGATTGACATCATACTTAGCGAGCATCTTACGGAAAGCACCATGAATAAAATGTGAACCACCATCAGTCATAAGATATCTAGGGACTCCAAACCTCGGAAAAATAACTTCTTTAAGCATTTTAATAGAAGTGTTATGATCAGCACTACTAGTTGGAATAGCTTCTACCCACTTAGTAACGTAATCAACAACAACTAAAATATGTGTATAACCATTAGAGGCAGAAAAAGGTCCCATATAATCAAAGCCCCAAACATCAAACGGTTCAATAACAAGAGAATAATTCATAGGCATTTCTTGACGTCTACTAATGTTACCTATTCTTTGACATTCATCACAAGATAAGACAAACTTACGAGCATCTTTGAAGAGATTAGGCCAATAAAAACCAGATTGTAGTACCTTGTGTGCAGTTCTATCTCCAGCGTGGTGTCCTCCATAAGATATAGAGTAACACTTGCGTAGAATCTGTTCCTGTTCATGCTCAGGCACACAACGTCTAATAACACCATCTACTCCTTCTTTATAAAGGTGTGGATCATCCCAGAAGTAATGTATTAAATCATAAAAGAACTTTTTCTTTTGCTGGTATGTGAAACTAGGCGGTATAAATTTAGCAACAATATAATTAGCATAATCAGCATACCAAGGAGCAGTACGAGAAGCATTGACGACCGCTAATTGTTCATCAGGAAAGCTATCATTAATAGGCAGTGGGTCATCAAGAACATTCTCTAACCTAGACAAGTTATCTGCAACGGGGTTCTCAGCTCCCTTTCTATCAATAATATGCAAGTCAATTCTTGGAGCAAGAGAACCCATCTAATGAGTCTAGGCTTAGCATCTTTCTTTTCCATAAGATATTTGATAGCAGCATGATCAGTGTGAATAGTAACTTTGGAATCAACAATATAAGGTCTAAACTTATCACATGCAAACACAACTGCTAAGAACTCTTTTTCAGTAGTAGCATAATTTCTCTGGGAAGTATCAAGAGTCTTACTAGCATACTGGATAACATTCAATTTCTTATCAACTATTTGCCCTAAAACAACACCTACAGCATAATTACTAGCATCACACATAATTTCAAAAGGTAAATTCCAATCAGGTGGCTGAACAATAGGTGCAGTGATCAAAGCTTTCTTAAGTACTTCAAACGCTTCTACACAATCATCATCAAAGACAAAAGGAATATCTTTTTGCAATAAATTAGTCAGAGGCCTAGAGATTTTAGAAAAGTCCTTAATGAACCTCCTATAAAAACCGGCGTGACCAAGGAAGCTTCTTATACCTTTTATGTCCTTGGGACATGGCATCTTTTCAATAGCATCAACTTTGGCTTTATCAACTTCAATACCTCTCTCGGAGATCTTGTGCCCCAAGACAATGCCTTCATTAACCATAAAGTGACATTTTTCCCAATTCAGGACGAGACTAGTTTCTTCGCATCTTTGCAAAACTCGATCAAGGTTGCTCAAACAATCATCAAAAGAGGATCCATAGACTGAGAAGTCATCCATGAATACCTCACAAATCTTTTCACAAAAATCAGAGAATATAGCCATCATGCATCTTTGAAAGGTAGCAGGTGCATTACATAAACCAAAAGGCATACGTCTATAAGCAAAAGTACCAAAAGGGCAAGTAAAAGTAGTTTTAGATTGATCCTTTGCTGATACAGGTATCTAAGAGAAACCAGAATAACCATCTAGAAAGCAAAAATGTGTGATTTGGATAGCCTCTCTAGCATTTGATCAATGAAAGGTAAAGGGTAATGGTCTTTCTCAGTAGCTTTATTTAACTTACGAAAATCAATTACCATCCTATAACCTGTAATAATTCTTTGCGGGATCAATTCATCTTTATCATTAGGAACAACGGTAATACCT